>CABFOV010005635.1:7480-41112 GCA_902141375.1 Timema poppense
CCCCCCCCCCCCCTCCAAGCATAATCTACTGAACCATGCAATTATTTACATTAAACTTTTGTATTCTCTTATGTCTCTTGCGAATATTGGTTGCTTCAAGTTTGGACCATAGCTATTCATATTCAGACCCATCGATACCCAAAACCCTATACAATCAAATTTTATATTTAAATTCAAGAAAGAGCCACAAGGTGATCATGAAATCCACAGCTAAGATAAGCTTTTGTAAAAACAGAATTTTCCTTCATAGTGAGAGTATTTTGTTCCCTTGGTTATTCAAAGATGGTCCTCCGTTTGTTTTTTTAATTTTGGTCAACTGGACCGTTTTCTTTGGGTTACTCAGTAAACAGTCTAGAATATTTGGACAATTCTGTTTTTTAGTTCGAAAGTTATAAAGCACATCGGAAACATTTAATGATATTAACTATGTTAATCGTTTTATAAAATTAAATAAATGAGAAAAGTTTAGCTATAATAGCCATATAAAAATAGGAAATTTTTGTTAAGAAAAGTACCAAATCATTTTAATAGGAGGGTCTTATTTATAAATAGCACACTTAACAACATATATATTAAGCCCACTGTTTACAACAGGTTAGATCACTTATGATAAAAAATGAAAGTTAATATAATATTATTATTTTATCTCATATATTCTCTATATAATATAATTAAAGTAATAATTTACAAACTTAAAAAATATAATATCTTTATTTTATTTTTATTGTGTTCTAAGCATAAATAATGAATAAACTTTAGAAAACCATAAAAATGCTATAATGTAAGTCACTTTTAGATAGGTAGTAATTGTGTAACAATATTAATAAATAAAAGGTAACCATCTAACAAATACAAAACATAATTGGTCAAACTTACCTCATATTTTATAAATGTAATAGTTTCATTTTTCTGTTATTCTTGTGGGTAAATTTTTCCAATACTTAATCGAGAAGAACTTTTACACTTAAATGCACATTTACATTGCTAAACTAAGCTTTCAACCACACTAGACGGACACACTGCCTTAGATTTATTTCTACAGCGTTTTTGCCACAAGTCAATCTTCCCACAAAGTTCTGACAGAGTCCCAGGAAGGTCGTTAACATATGTTTGAGCTACTGTTAATTAAAGCTCATAGTCTTGGTTGGCATACTATGCTGGAATTAAATCGTTTAATGTGATAACGTTATTGTGGTCAGTTGAAGAAAATTTAGTTAATAGTTCCGAAATTAGATGGTCTACATGGTGGATACAGATAGAGGAAACAGGGAAATGTCAGGGAATTTAACGAAAAATAAGGAAAAGTAAGGGAATTAAAAAATATATCTAAAATATCCCATTAATTTTGCAACCAAAACACTAAAACCAAAGATGATAATACCTAAATAAAATAACATTTTAATTTTTTAAATAACTGATAGAACCCTTTATGCTTAGTAGATACAAACTTTTTTTTAATATGGGATAAATAATAAATAAAACAAAAGTTAGCATCCACCATTAAAACAGGAAAAAAGTAGTCAGGGAAAGGTGAAAAATGTTGCCTGGAAAACCTGAAAAAGTCAGGGAGTTTTTTAAAATATGTTTTGTAGTCACCCTGGGTCTACAAATGGCAGTGAAACTATAATATCCATTAGGACTTATAAAGATGACTGTGGATGTATCTTGGCATAGAGATGTCAACTTCATCTTTTTCAGCCAAATTCACCGACTCACTGTAGACTTCTGTGTATCTCGAAGGAGTATTACAATATTACAATACTCTCGAGTGTGTCCAAAACATTTTCTACTATGTTATAGAATTGCTTGAGGTCTAACAAAGGGTTTCGAAGCTCACGAGACAATGTGACTGTTAGGTTGAAGATGAATGAAATCATATGCAACGTTATAATAAAGTCAAATTTGAGAACTGAGATGAGTAAAAGTGCTGACTTTGATGAAGGTGCTTCTTATTCAAATACTTGTACAAACATACAACTGGATCAAAAATATGTAAAAAGTGTAAAAATTTGTCATTTTGTTCTACCCAGTGCATCTCACAAATAATTTTAACTGTGCATCTGGTTTATTTAGGATAATGTCCATGTACTTTAACTTTAACTAAAACTGCTCTTTTACTACTCTTGCTTCTTTTGTTACAGCATTGACCACAGTGATAATATTCCTACACTCTGTAAAAAACATGTTTTAGAAATTTAGTTTATGTGAAGCACAGGGCATATATATAGCAAGAGGTTGTTTTTCCCTAATGCTAGCTTGCACAACTTTGATTTTACCAGACATGTTAGATCCAAAATCCCTTGACCATACATATTTTCAATTTTAAGTCCCAGATTATTCAATTTTTCGAGAAGTAAGTTTGTAAGAGCCTCACAATTTAGATCTCTCCTAAGAATTTCTCTCAAACTCTATATGAAAGAATGTCCAGAAATCTAAGAGAATCATTTGTTAAACTGTTCCAACATCTGTTGTTTCATCTGCTAGTACTGAAAAATAAATTGCTTTGCCTGATTGGAATTAACTATTTCACTAAGGATAACTTCTCCACAATTCCAATTTTTCACAAAAGCAGTTTTTTACAAAACTATCGGAATGGATACCATTCCGAATGGATACAATTCAGTCCCCTCAAAACAAACAATGACTAGGGGGTGAGAGACCCCTTTCTCTATTTGCGCGAGGGGTAGGTAGGTGGTGGGCAATCTCAATGTCATCGACCTTGAGTTCTACCTCTAGTGCTTGAACCAGTATTGCCAGATTTTCTTATAAATTTTCATTTGGTGTTTGGGTCATACCGTATATTTCCATATTATTTCTTCCGGTGTATTGTTCCAGAGAGTTTATTTTATTTTCAAGAAATACATTTTTCTCATAAAGAGATTGATTTATGGTTTTGAGATGGCTCACTTATGATTTAAGTGATGCAATTTTCGCTAGGCAGCTACTTATTTGTTTTAAAACGTCATCATTTTTAGCAGAGACAAAGTTGACTGATTCTTGCAGTTTTTCTGATTTGGTGTTAAGCTGCTTGAGTAGGGAAATGACTTGATCACTAGATGATAAGTCACGTACACTCACCAGATCCACATTGTCTTCTTCGGCGGAAGCTCACGCATTCACTGAACGACATTCTTTACAGCGCCATGATTTGAGGTTCCTCGACTTGGCTTTATAAGTGCTAAAACTAATCCCAGAGCAGTCACCAAAATGAAAATCACTTGCACAACCGAAACATTTTACCAAATGCCCGCCCTTAATTATTTTATTACAATTTTCACAGTTAGAAGTCATGATGCGCACAGGGGAATCAAAAGACTGCGGAGCTACCTGCAACACATGTCCGTCCTCTCCGGCGTCACCAGCAATAATAATAATAATATTAATAATAATACCAATAAATAAATATGCTGATCAATTTAATATAAATCCCTACATAATTTGACAAGAGTTGGAGTCGTTCCTCAGTATTCCTGTAGTAATAATAATAATAATAACCTATCCAACATAATGTACACTTACATGTTGTAAGTTCCTATATCCTAATAGAATCAAATAGTAATAGCTCCATGCTGAGTACAAGCTTATATTCAATTTTTCCCAGCGGGGAAAATATGGGGGGAGGTATTTCAAGTCCAATGGTGTCATCTTCAGCAAGTAAGTGCGTTGGTATCTCCTTGACGCCTGCGCACAACGTCGAAAGAGCGACAGTTCGGGGGCAGGGTAACACACGTGATCGCATAGAGGACCTGCATGTTGCTCGCCACTCGAGGAAAGTGGGCCGGATTACATAGCACTCTGGGACTTCATTCTTGTCTAATGTGAACGGTGGACAGTCATGTGTGTCGATGTGTGTGTAGGATCAGAACACGGCGCTGGTCTCCCGGTAAAACGAGGTGTGTGTACTTATTTAGCTGGCGGAGGCTAGGTGGCAAAGATGTTTGTAGCCAAGGTACAATACAACCAGTTTTTCTGGTATGCATTTAATATCAATTGTGTTATTATTTTTACTAAAGTTTTCTTTTTGTCCTTAACATTAGTATAAAATGTGAACTACGCTTCTTTAGATTTGCATGTGAGTGTTTTTGACTCATGTATTGACTGGAAGTATGACAATTTAACCCCCTAAAAAGCATATTCTGCTGAACTGTGCAATTATTTACATTACACTTTTGTACTCGCTGTCTCTGGCGAACATTGGCCACTTCAAATTTGGACCATAGCTTTCTATTGTTAAGACTCACCAACACCCAAAAACCCTATACAACCAAATTTTATATTTAAATTCAAGAAAGAGCCATAAGGTGACCACAAAATTACTAGCTGAGGTAAGCTTTTGTAAAAACAGAATTTTCCTTCATAGTGTACTTTGTTCCCTTGGTTATTCAAAGATGATCCTCCTCTTTTTACAACTGGGTCGTTTTCTTTGGGTTACTCGGTGACAATCTAGAATATTTGGACAATTTTTTTTGTTCCAAAGTTATAAAGCACATTGTAAATATTTAATGATATGAACTATGTTAATAGTTTTGTAAAATTAGATGAATGGGAATAATTTAGTTTTAATAGACATACAAAAATAGGAAAAAGTTTGCTAAGAAATCTGAAACTCAGAATATACGAAGCAATAGTTTTTATGATTGTTCTTTATGTTTGTGAAAAATGGTCTCTTACCTTAGCCTAAATAACAAAAATAAATTTAGGATTTTCAAAATAAAAAAGGAATCAGGATAATAGAGTGTACAGGAGGGTACATAATAATGAGTTACCGGTACATAACCTTTACTCATCACAAGACATTGTTGGGTTTAGTCAAATCTTGCACGATACGGTGAGCAGGTCATGCAACACATATAGAATAAACTAGAAAAGTGTTCAAAGTATTGACTGGTTAACCCCAATGGGAAGAGATCATTGACATAGACGCAGATGGGAGGGTAACATTAGAATGGGCCTGAAAGAGACAGGGTGTAATGAGGTGGACTGGATAGAACTAGCTATAGATAGGGATAGGGCAGGGGTGGATCCAAGTCATTTTAATAGGAGGGTCATAATTATAAGTAGCACACTCAACAATGTCATTATATTACTGTTTACAACATTTTAGACCACTTATGTTCAAAAATGAAAGTTAATTTAAAATAATTATGTTATCTCATATGTTCACTATATAATATAATTAAATTAATAATTTACAAAGTTAAAAAATATAATATCTTTATTTTATTTTTATTATGTTCTCAGCGTAACCAATGAATAAACTTTAGAAAACCACAAAAATTATATAATGTAGGTCACTAGTAGATAGATAGTTACTGTGTAACAATATTAATAAATAAAAGGTAACCATCTAACAAACACAAAACATAATCAGTCAAACTTACCTCATATTTTATAAATGCAAATGTTTCATTTTACTGTTATTCTTGCAAGCAAATTATTCCAATACTTCATTGGGAAGAACTTCTACACTTCAATGCACATTTAACATTGCTAAACCATTTAATTGTTCTTCATTCATATTTGAGCTAAGGTATGTTTTAATTTCCTTGATGTTGAAAATGATTTCTCACTACTGCGAGTAGTCACGGGAATAATAGACAAAATGTGAAGAAGAACTTTAATGTTTGGGTAAAATCTTTCTGAAGCTTTCAACCGCACTTGATGGACACTGCCTTAGATTTATTTTTCCAGCATTGTTGCCACAAGTCTATCTCCCCATGAAGTTCTGACAGAGCTTCAGGAATGTCGTTGACATATGTTTGAGCTGCTGTTAATTAAAGCTCATAGTCTTGGTTGGCATATGCTGGAATTAAATCATATAGTGTGAAAATGTTATAGTGGTCAGTTGATGAAAATTTAGTTGATAATTCTGAAGTGAATCTATAATATTCATTAGAACTTTATGTATCAACATTGGACCTATGAAAATGACTCTGGATGTATCTTGGCATAGAGATGTCAACTTCATCTTTTTCAGCCAAATTCACCGACTCACTGTAGACTTCTGTGTATCTCGAAGGAGTATTACAATATTACAATACTCTCGAGTGTGTCCAAAACATTTTCTACTATGTTATAGAATTGCTTGAGGTCTAACAAAGGGTTTCGAAGCTCACGAGACAATGTGACTGTTAGGTTGAAGATGAATGAAATCATATGCAACGTTATAATAAAGTCAAATTTGAGAACTGAGATGAGTAAAAGTGCTGACTTTGATGAAGGTGCTTCTTATTCAAATACTTGTACAAACATACAACTGGATCAAAAATATGTAAAAAGTGTAAAAATTTGTCATTTTGTTCTACCCAGTGCATCTCACAAATAATTTTAACTGTGCATCTGGTTTATTTAGGATAATGTCCATGTACTTTAACTTTAACTAAAACTGCTCTTTTACTACTCTTGCTTCTTTTGTTACAGCATTGACCACAGTGATAATATTCCTACACTCTGTAAAAAACATGTTTTAGAAATTTAGTTTATGTGAAGCACAGGGCATATATATAGCAAGAGGTTGTTTTTCCCTAATGCTAGCTTGCACAACTTTGATTTTACCAGACATGTTAGATCCAAAATCCCTTGACCATACATATTTTCAATTTTAAGTCCCAGATTATTCAATTTTTCGAGAAGTAAGTTTGTAAGAGCCTCACAATTTAGATCTCTCCTAAGAATTTCTCTCAAACTCTATATGAAAGAATGTCCAGAAATCTAAGAGAATCATTTGTTAAACTGTTCCAACATCTGTTGTTTCATCTGCTAGTACTGAAAAATAAATTGCTTTGCCTGATTGGAATTAACTATTTCACTAAGGATAACTTCTCCACAACACTTCAATTAATGCATTTTGAGTGATTTTACTAATAAATCTTACATGTTTGGGTGTTGTTTTCAGGTTAATCTTTAAATCAGTATCATCAGCATAAATACAAAACCCCAGAAGAGATATGAAGTTTCCCTTATCTTCTGCAAGCTCTCTGTTGTCACATTGACATCTTAAGAAGAAGTTTCGTCGATCACAGAGTATAACTGTACTTACTGTAGGTATTAAACGTGCTCGATTTTCTTAACTTCACAGTTTAATCAGACATCGACTGATTGTGTCTTGTTTTCAAATATCTTCTTAAATTCAGAACATATTATGATTGATGTTTTATGATAGTCTGATTGATGTTTTATGATAGTCATTAAAGGTATGGGCAAGAAGCATTTCTATTCCCTTTTTGTAAATTTGAAATGGAGCTAGTACAGAGCTTCCAAGAGATATTCTACTCCTACCTCCTTACTTTGATCCAAAAAGTACACATGCTTTGTAGTAAGCTCCAGGATCCCTCCATACCTCAGCCAAACAAATTTGTCCATCTAAGATCTTTGAAAATATCTTGAACTTCCTGACTGCACAGTATTACGGGATGCATAAATTAGTGGAGTCCATGAATCTACTAGACTATGATATAGATATCATTTCAGAACTTACAAACATGCCAATATCAAATGTATATAGACCAAAGATTTCTATAGATATTTTAAAATTAGAACTTGATTCACTGGTTGAGGGTGATTCACAACTCAAGTTCATGATGCGCTATTTTCCTCCACATTCACAATTTCATTTCGTGTGGGACTTGGACATTAAAAAAAAAAAAAAGAGAAATAATATATCTGTCCTTGGTCGTTTTGACATTATAATACCGATACTAGCAACCAAGTCAAATTAATATTAAAAACAATAATTAGTCACAACATGTAAGAGCTGGATGAATTATCACAATTACTATAAACAGCATAAAGAAAACAAAAATTTCACAATCCGGATCCCAATTTACTAAGAATAAAATGATAGCAAAAACTACATAGTTAATATTATCATAACAAAGAAATCAAACTAATCATAATGACAATTTTTCTTGATAAGTACCGATAAAACGCACACACGCAACATGATCCACTAGAATGAGTCGTTCAGGTAAACTAAAAAGCTTATGTTTCCAACTGCCTGCTATTGACTGGTTTGAAACAAAATATCGCATTTTTCAGTGAGAGTGTTAAGGCTTTATAAAAATAGTGGACTCCACCCTCTTCACTTAGGTCAAAGCTTGAGTTACTAGACAGGTGTAAAGGGTGAACATCCTGCATGCATAGAAAAGCAAGGTCTTACAAAATTTTATGATTTACATGTGTTGTATTTTCTTTATAAAAACTGAATTTTTATTTTTCGTTTGTATTAATTTTTTAGCTTCCGCAGGTGGATGGGAGGGGGGATGTTCAACTGGCCATTTGACCCCACTCTCCCTGAATCCATGCATGGGAAAGGGTGTAATGATGAGGACTTGATAGAACTAGCTCAATGTAGGAATAGTGTGTAATGAGGTGGACTGAATAGAACTAGCTCAATACATAGGGGTAGATTTATTGAGGTGGACTGAATAGAACTAGCCCAAGATAGGGATATGTGGCATAATATTGTAAATCCAGCAAAAAACTTTCGAGTTCCTAATATCATAGAGTAGGTGAGAAAGTAGGATAAACATTAGATTAACTACCACATTAGTAAATTTTCTAATGGATATATCAAAAACAATAGCTCTATACTCAGTGTTCATAAGAAAAAAATTCCCAGGAAATGAACTATTATTTCAATTTTATTTTGAGTGTTCATGAAGAACCAAACGCTAGAGAAAAGACAACAATTAATTACCAACCATTCACATTTGATATCAACTTTAATATGTTTTTAACAAAGACTGAATTTTATTTATTTTTATCTAAGATTACTTTCCCCATTAAAAGGCATAACATGTTCAAACACATCAATAATCATTAATGCATAAAGTGTTTTGGATGTCATTGCATCCAATTCTGAGAACTATATCAATCAGACTGTTGAGACACTCAAACAAGAATGAGCTAACTCCAAAATGAAATGTTAACAATATTGCATTAAAGTAGTGGGGCCAGCAAAATTATTAAGAGTTGATCATTATAAGGAATCTATTGAAAATCCATAAAAATTGTGTACATCAACTACTGACAATTATCGAGGCAAATGTTCACCTGTGTTCTGTATGACTATGGTACAGACTTAGTATTTATAGTTCCTGATTTGTTAAACTCATGTCAATTGCTGGAGTAAATTAGTAACATCACAAAACGATATTATCCATACTAAAATAACTAACATTAATCTTTCGATTTTGGTATTTGCTAATTTTGTTCCATGGAAATATTTTAGAAAATAGCAGCATAAAAAATTGTTTCTTGCAAGCCAAGGTTTTTCAATCTCTGCTATAAAACAATAAAACAAACTATCTTTCTACACACTTTTATACTTGCCAATCATGAGTTTAGAAAGGAAACAACTTGTTTTTAGCACTGTGTCTTATTAACCATTCGGGTTATACTTAAATGTACTAAATACGCTAGTGTCCTAGGGATGAGGAGGGTTAGATTTAGAGGAAGTGTAATAATATTTGTGTGGGGGCAGAGTGAAAAAACATTTAGAAAACCACTGTTTGTTCATACAACTGGAATTAAAACACTGATATTCCAGTCCTTGGAATTCTAGTAGACCCTATATAGCGACATTGATGCCTCAAACCAGTTAACTACCAAAGCGGAAGGAATAATTAATTCAACTCTAAGTTATTATTGAAAACGATATTTAAATCATTGGAAATTAAAGTTAGTTAAGAATATGTGGTATTTTAAATTAATTTAGAGCATCAAAGACAAAACTCATTTTGAATGCACTCTGTTTATTTTGTCTAAAATTCTCAAATATAAATTAAATTTTGTATTTACTTGCAATGCGTCAAGAAATGTCTTTTTATTATTGGACTTGAGCTTTTTTGCTTCTAATTCTCTCCACTATAATAGTTAATATCATTACTGTTATATTCCTAAAAAAAAAACACTGAGCTGGGTGAGGTTATCTCTAACAGAGATACTTAATGCTAACACAAACTAATATTGAACAAAATATTGTTACGGATTCCACGTTAAACTGTAGGTCCTCCATTTCATCCCACAATCACCCTACCATTACATATTAGCGTAAGTGCGTATAACCTGAACAGGTAGTAAGATACAGTTCTAATAATAATAATAATAATAATAAACTACATACACTTATCGAGACAAGTGTTCACCCATGTTAATATGGTATAGACTTGGTATTTATAGTTCCTGGTTTGTTAAACTCATGTCAATTGCTGGAGTAAATTAGTAACATCTCAAAACGATATTATCCATACTAAAATAACTAACATTAATCTTTAAATTTTGGTATTGAATTATTTTATTAACCTTAGTAGCCTCAAAATATTGTATTGCAAGCCGAGGTTTTTCAATCCCTGCTGTAAAACATTAAAACAAACTATCTTTCTACACACTTTTATACTTGCCAATCATGAGTTTAGGAAGGAATCAACATGTTTTTAGCACAGTGTCTTATTACCAGTTCAGGTTATACTTAAATGTACTAAATACACTATGTGTTAGGGATGAGAAAGGTTAGATTAAGAGAAAGTGTAATCACACTTGTAGGGGGGAGAACATTTAGAAAACCACCATTTTCATTCAACTGGGATTCAAACACTGATATTCCAGTACTTGGAAATCTAGTAGACCCTATATAGCGACATTGATGCCTCAGACCAGTCAACTACCAAAGCAGGTGAAATAATTAATTCAACTCTACGTTATGATCAAAAACAAGATTTAAATAAATATAAATTTGAGTTAATTAAGAATATTTGGTATTTTAAAAGTAATTTGAAGTATCAAAGCCAAAACTCATTTTGTTTAAACTGCTTACAAAATTATATTTGGTATCTCCCCTAATTTTTACACAAATCCTTAAATAAATGAGCATATTGTATATAGCTATGATTATTTGATAGTGAAATTTTTACTATAATAGAATATTATGAATGCACTCTGTTTATTTTATATAAAGTTCTCAAATATAGATTAATTTTTTATCTACTCGAAATGCGTCAAGATTTTTATTTTTTTATTATTGGACTTAAGCTTTTCTTCTTCTAATTCTTTACACTATAATAGTTAATACTTTTATTGATATATTCCTAAAAAAACACTGAGCTGGGTGAGGTTATCTCTAACAGAGATACTTAATGCTAACACAAACTAATATTGAACAAAATATTGTTTTAAAAAAAACCCATTGTTTTTCAAAGTTGATTCATACCAGCTGGTCATATAGTGTAATTACTCTTGAGACAGTAGTATGACTTCAAAGAAGAGATGAAGGGTTATAAATTTGGTTTGCAGAAAGGGGAGAAAGGACCTTTATCTACACCAAACTTTCTACGTAATGTGCCAGCTTGGGCCAGTGTTGGATTTGTTCTTGTGTTCGTTGGTTTGTTTTATTATGAAGGTTATTTAGGTAAGGAACATACTTAACTATTTAATACACATATTCATAGCAATTAAAATCGATGCATTGATGAGGTGTGATCGTCTAAAAAATATTTTCATATTCATATATATCTATTGAATGAATTTACGTCTCATGTCTTAACTTATTTTCAACTGTTAGAAGTGTTAACACTGGACACTAACACCTCATTAGTGTAACTGTGTAATTTTATATGAGGAAAAAGGTACAAGAAGAAGGAGGGGAACAAGTAAGATAGACAGACACGGTATAGTGCTTTAAAATTAAAAGAGAAAAATAGTTCACACTCAAAATTGCTGCCCCAGGGACAAACAGAGAATGCTTGCCACTTTAATAAAATCGATAGTAGCCACTGAACCCTTCAGTCCATGTTTAGTTATATAAACACTATTCAGGAGGATTGTGAAATGGGCAACGTAAACAGGTTTTCTTTATCTGTGTATTTATAATTAGTTAATCTAACTTATTGATTATTTGTAAATCTAACATATCTCTTTTATTTGAAACATTATGAGCTACCTCATTTACATTGAGACTCGATTAAATGTTTCTTTTGTATCTCAATATTCATTACAATATTGTGATTGGCCATTGATGGTTTATTTCCTAAGCAAACATACCCTAATATGTGATTGCATCGTGCTACTATTGTTATGTTGACAAAAACAGAAACTCTTTTAAATGGCAACAACTTTTCAACAACTAGAATTGCCTTAGACCATGAACTTCAAAATAGGCCCTTGGCATTTAAATATGAACAATATATGTTATTGACTATCCTAATAGCCTTCAAAAATTACCAAGCCCTTAACTTGCAAGGCATCAATGTTGAGTGAGAAACTTATAGTATTATAAGGTTTAGTAAATATTGTCCGGTAGTTGAAGTTATGGTTGAAAGGAAGTAAATTCTAAAGTATATCATATTGATAGCAGAATGAATTAAAGTTTTGAAATCAAACAATTAAAAGCTCTCCCATTTGTCAATTTCAGAAATTATAATAATGTTGAACTTAATTAATTTCAAGTCCAAGGGATATCTAGAAAAATTTGAATAAGCATTTTTATGAATATCTAGGCAGCTGGTAGGCCCACTGTTACAAAATAAATTCACTACCATATCTTATATTATGCTACATATAGTCACACACATCTTATAATTTATATGCTATATAAAACATATACACAATCTATACATATATGTAAAAACAAGAAAAATTTAAACACAAAATGTAAAAACTTGGGGAGAAAAACATATAAAATTGAACTTAAATTAGTTTTTTACAATACGTTTGAAAAAATTAATTAGCTTGATTTGTAGTAATTTGCTTATCGTGACACAATAAATTAAAATTTTCAAGTTCACTGATTTCATTAAAAATGTTGTTTTTCATGCCTTATTGGATTTAAATGAATCCCTTCAGGTTTTCCATCATTATGAGTGTTTCAGAAATAAATGTTATTGGTTCTCCTACTTGGATGTCTGTACTGTCTTCTTCATCAGAAGATTCTTGGATATTTTTGTTGTCCATTGTTACTTGTTAGGTAGTCGTCGTAGTTCATATTGGCTGCTAGCTCCCCCCACCTCTTTGGAAATGCAAGCTGTTCAGGGGCATCGTCGATTTCAACTTCCAATTCCTGTGTGGTTTTAAGTTTGAAACCAGCCTCATGAAAGCAATCTGTGGGGTGATTTGTTTCCATGCTTTACCTAACATGCCAGCAGAATTCAAAAGACGAAGCTTTCTGGATAATTTTGACAATATGTTGTTCAACATTTTTTAAATAACTTTATGACATTAGAAATGTTTGAGGTTTTGTATCACTCCTTGGTCAATTGACTGTACCACTGACGTAATATTCGAGAGACTTTAGCTGATTTTAATACATATCAGTGAAATAATCTTGTTGTGTGCTGTACAGTTATCAATGAAGAGCAGAATCTTTCTGTTGGATTTGTACAGTTTTTTGTCTATTGCTATAAGCCATTTTTCAAACAGTTCATTTGTCATTTTTTGTTGGCCTCATACTGCTCTGGTAAACTTTTTAATGATTTGAATCAACTTGGTTTTGCTGATTTTCCTATCATTAACATGGGTAATTTTTCAGAACCATGGCCCACATTTGCCTCCCCTAAAGTCATCACTCTTTCTTTCCTGTATTTTCCCCCACTGCACAGTTCTATCTAAAATGTAAATGTTTTGTTGGACAAACACTTGAACAAAAAACCAGTTTCCCCAAGTTAAAAATATATATTTTGGCTTATAGCCAGTGATGACGTTTGACAATCCATCTAATCATTGGTTAGCCATTTCTATATCTACAACTGCACTTTCGCCACACACATTTTTAAAAGAAAGGTCATATCTATCCTTGAACCTCACAAACAAATCAGAACTTGCCTTAAAATTTTCTTCTCTCATTTTTTCTGCAAATTTTTCCACCTTGGCTCAAATTGTTGAGACACTTGAAATAATATGATGGTCGTGTGATTGTTTGAACCAGTTCATAAGACTTGCCAACATCAGGATAATCACCAGATCTAATAGGTTTTCTCATTCCTCCATTTTGCACATTTCAACTATTCATAATTTTTTCTTTTTTTAAAAGTAAGTCAATATTGTTTGGCTGAATTCCATACTCCTTTACGATATTATGCTTCTTTTTCACTTCATTTCCCACTTCTCTAATTACTGCAACCATTTTGGCTAAGGTTAAACTTGTCTTCGTTATGCGCTTGGACATTGTGACACTCTCGCAATGTACACTTGCCAGATAACACTAAAAGACAAAAGTGCTAGATTGAGGATGTGCAACATGAAAGCTTACCCCTTCCATGTTGGGCCTCTTGTGATTACATTGTCACACAGGAGCAATGAAAGTCAAGCACAAGAATGTACACATCAAGTATACCCACTTGCCACTGATGCAGAATTTCCCACTTTCTCTTTTCCTACGCGTTACTATACATTCTTGTCATATGGGGTGATTTAATAAAGATCGTTAAGTTAATTTAGGTTTGAAATTAGTAGAAACTCAAAATTTTTTACAATAAATAGACTTCAAATTATCAAAATATTTACTGCCTTAATTTGAATTAAATGTCATTTTAAATCATTGATAAAATAGGAATATCATAGGCAATCTAGGTGAGATCGAACTATCCCATTTTTATAACTAGCGCATGTAAAATTATTCAAATCATACTGTATTAAACACAATTTGTAACACTGTTTATTTTGTCTATGTTTCTATTATTATGGTTCTCTAATCAAGTAAAAGAATATTTGTTCCATTTTGAAAAGATGGTGATAACCCTCTGCTGTTTTACTGAGCTGTTAGGATAAATTAATACTATTTAGCCAAATAAATAAAATAGTTTACACAGTCAAGAGTAAATAATGTTTAAGGACACTGCACAGTTAAAATAACTAAAACATATAATTTAGTTTTTATTGAGGAATAGGCCTACAACACAATTTAGTTGAGCTTGAGGATACAAGGATAACTAAAAGAAAATGTGCCTTTTTTGCGTGGGGGGAAAACAAATCAGTAAACTCAGATAGGTTTCAGATTTGGTGCTCGACCCAATCACCCAAAATAATTGAAAACTAACTCTAAACAGTCATGATTACATTATTAACATGATTTAAATCAAAATGTAGACAGTGAAACTTTTGATTTTAATTTTTTTTAAAAAAGGAAAACAATAGTGTTTCTAAGGCAATGTCAGTGTTGGTTCTTGTCTCAACACATAAGATTTTATTTTTCCCCAAAACATGTAATACCTTAATATTCCTTATTTATAATCTAAAGACATTAAAGATAATTTCATTTATCACCTGGCACCATAATTATATTGAATTATTTCATTCTGACACACAATCAAAGTTGTGTTTTAGTTCTAGTCCTTCCCAAGGTACATTTTATTTTAAGAGAATGTGGCAATAACCCTCTCAAACATATGGCAGTATTTTAGTGTGAAGGTAGTCCCACCACCACAGAACAAGGTAGTTACAATTTAAACAGACCAGTTGCTACAGAAAATAGAGATAGTAACTAGAGGTTAACATATGTTGTTATAATGCTTTCTATATTTATACATTCAGAAGTTTTGTATTAATGGTCTGGGCTCTGGTTGTTAAGTTTCTTTTATGTTGGGCTGAGCCATTAGTAAGCATTATAAGAGCTCTAGAACAAATCACGATTCGTATTGGAAAATTAATATAAAAAATGGAGTTTTGAAATTTTATATTTTTTCGAATCTTTAAGAAAATTCAAATCCAAAATATCAATTTTTCTGGCTAATTTTGACAAGATGTTGTTCAAAATATTTTAAATAACTTTATGGTAGTAGAATTGTTTGAGATTTTGTATCCTTGGTTCATCGACTGTACCACTGACGTCATATTCAGGAGACAGTAGACGATTTTAATAAATATCAGTAAAATAATCTTATTGTGTTCTGTACAGTTATCAATAAATAGCAGAATCTTTCTGTTGGCTTTGTACAGTATTTTGTCAAGTGCTATAAGCCATTTTTCAAACAATTCATCGGCCTCCCCTAAAGCCATCACTATTTCTTTATTGTATTTTCCCCCACTGCACCATTGTCTTTTAAATGTTTTGTTGGACAAACACTTGAAAAAAAAGACCAGTTTAACCAAGCTAAAAATATATATTTTGGCTTATAGCCAGTGATGTTTGACAATCCATCTAATCATTGGTTAGCCATTTCTATATCTACAACTGCACTTTCGCCACAAACATTTTTAAAAGAAAGGTCATATCTATCCTTGAACCTCACAAACCAGCCAAGATTTTCTCGTTCCTCCATTTTGCACATTTCAATAACTTAATAATTAAAAAAAATTGTTTGTTTTAAGGTAAATCAATATTGTTTGGCTGAATTCCATACTCCTTTACGATATTATGCTTCTTTTTCACTTCCTTTCCCACTTCTCTAATTACTGCAACTTTTGGCTAGGGTTAAACTTGTCTTTGTTATGCGCTTGGACATTGTAAAACTCTCGCAATGTACACTTGCCAGATAACACTAAAAGACAAAAGTGCTAGATCGAGGATGTGCAACATGAAAGCTTATCGTATCCACATTGGGCATCTTGTGATTACATTGTCACACAAAATCAATGCAAGCTAAGCACAAGAACATACACATTCCTATTCAAGTATACCCACTTGCCACTGATGCAGAATTTCCCACTTTCTCTTTTCGTATGCGTTACTATACATTCTTGGCATATGGGGTGATTTTATTAAATCACCCTATATGCCAAGAATGTATAGTAATGTATAGTAATGTATAGATCATTAAGTTAGTTTAGGTTTGAAATAAGTGGAAACTCAAAAAACTTTATAATAAATAGCCTTCAAATTATCAAAATATTTCCTGCTATAATTTGAATTTAATATCATTTTAAATCGTTGATAAAATAGGAAGGTCATAGAAAATCTAGGTGAGCTCGAAATATCACCTTTTTATAACTAAGATAAAATTATTCTAATCCTACTGTATTAAAAATAATTTGTAACATTGTTTATTTTGTCTATGTCTATTATTATAGTTCTCTAATCAAGTAAGAGAATATTTGTTCCATTTTGGAAAGATGGTGATAATCCTCTGTTGTTTTATTGAGCTGCTAGGATATTTTAATACTATTTAGCCAAATAAATAAAATAGTTTACATTGTCAAGAGTTAATAGTGTTTGAGGACAATGCACAGTTAAAATAACTAAAACATATCATTTAGTTTTTATTGATGGATAGGCCTAAACACAATTTAGTTTTATGAGCTTGAGGGTACAAGGATAACTAAAAGAAAATGTGCCTTTTTTGCGTGGAGGAATCAGTAAACTCAGCTAGATTTCAGATTTTATGCTTGAACCAATCACCACAACTAAATGAAAACTTACTATAAAATGTCATAATTACATTATTAACATTATTTAAATCAAAATGTAGACAGTGAAACTTTTGACTTTAATTAAAATAAATAATAATAGAAAAACAATAATATATTTAAAGAAAAAATAGTGTTTCTGACACCATGACAGTGTTGGTTCTTGTCTCAACAAGTAAGATTTGATTTTTCCCCAAAACATGTAATACCTTAATATTCCTTATTTATAATCTAAAGACATTAAAGATAATTTCATTTATCACCTGGCACCATAATTATATTGAATTATTTCATTCTGACACACAATCAAAGTTGTGTTTTAGTTCTAGTCCTTCCCAAGGTACATTTTATTTTAAGAGAATGTGGCAATAACCCTCTCAAACATATGGCAGTATTTTAGTGTGAAGGTAGTCCCACCACCACAGAACAAGGTAGTTACAATTTAAACAGACCAGTTGCTACAGAAAATAGAGATAGTAACTAGAGGTTAACATATGTTGTTATAATGCTTTCTATATTTATACATTCAGAAGTTTTGTATTAATGGTCTGGGCTCTGGTTGTTAAGTTTCTTTTATGTTGGGCTGAGCCATTAGTAAGCATTATAAGAGCTCTAGAACAAATCACGATTCGTATTGGAAAATTAATATAAAAAATGGAGTTTTGAAATTTTATATTTTTTCGAATCTTTAAGAAAATTCAATACCAAAAATTAATTATTGAACTAACCTCCATAAGAGTGGACTCTGGAGGGATGACTTCAAATTTCCTGGCCATGTTCAAATGACATGCCCTTTATTTTATTTTTTTTGGCCCATTTTAACTATTACCACATGTGGGGTTTCCCCTCACCCACAGAAACATATTTTTAAACCATCAGCAGGACCCTCTTTTTAATTAATTGATTTGCACCAATGCAAGACAAAGATTTTTAAACTAAGATTATGTTTTAACTTTCCTTCATTTGGAGCTTAGGTCTTAGTCTAGAAATTCAAAAATAAGGGGATAGCTTTTAAAAGGGAGTGGAAGGAATATGAGTTAAAGTAAGGGAAGGGTGGTCCACCATGAAACAAAATAAAAAATTTCATTTTTGTAATTTTGTAAATTTATTTAATCTGACAAAGATAAATATTATCAAAAATTTTAGACTTTCTTATACCTATTTCAATGGTTTGATCCAAGATAAAAATATTTTTAGTCATAATAATAACATCATGAGACACCAGATGGGACGCAATGATACAAATATAAAATTTCACTTTTGTGAGAAAAAACCTTTAAGCTAATGATAAGTTTTAATTCAGATATTGTTTATCAATTATTCATTAAGTTCCTTTTTTAAACAAACACATTAAAAAACATAAATGGATTTATTGTACTATCCTTCGATTTTCTTTTTGTTGTTAACGAATGTCCAGTAACCTAAAATCAATTTCAAACTTGTAGAATGATTGGAACCTTTTTGTATTGCCAGAAAATGATGGTTTTGGCAATAACATTTTTATGTCCTCGAGAGGAGCAAAAGCCAAATCAGGTACAGAAGGAAATACAAATTTTCCTTCATTATTAACACACTTTCTCAAGAAAATAATTTCTACATCACTCCCTGATACACTAGGGGCTACAACAGTACCAATATAAAATATATCTCTCTTTGCACAGAACTTCACTAAAACAAAATCACCACATTCTGACTCATGATCCAGCTCCTCAAAACCACTTGGGTCGATTTCCGCTGACCACTCTTTCTCATCATCGGAACTATCACATTGTAGATATAGGCCATAATCTTTTTTTTTATTGAAGATTTAATTTCTTACCAATGACAATTTACGTTTTCCATAGAGCTTTTCCTTTGTTTTATTTTCAATTCTGTTTCTCTCCGGAGTGTCAGATGGTATGCAGCTGATTACTTTGCGTTGCTGATTTCTTTGTTTCTTTCTTGCTCCTGCCTTTGGAAACCCTTTAAAACTGTCAGGGCCGTTGAATGGTTTCTTCTGTGGTTTCAATCTTGAAGAATCTAAACTAGGTGAACTTTGATGGATTTTTTCTGGAGAACCATTAGCTGAAAATAATTTAGAGGATGTTGATGGGGCTCTCTGTGAGGGTAATTGTAAGGAAGTAGATTGAATTTAATCAGAAACCACATTCACAGGCCCATTTGAAGTACCTGGTAAATCACGGTCTGTTATAGAACTAGTCATGAAATCATCATTTGTAAATACATTTCTATCAAATGGGTAGATTCCTGTTTTCTTGAACCCTGACCTGAAGTTAGAAGGGTTCATTACTCGTTCATGGGCTATTCCGACACACTTGGCAACTTGATATGTTGTCAATAGAACCCCAGGATTGTGAAGCAGCCAAGAATATACAGCGAAATTGTAGTGTGCCTTAAATGAGTAGAATAAAGATACATCAAGTGGCTGCAATTTTTTACTGCAATGAGGTGGCAGAGTAACTATAATAACGCCATTTTCTTTTGCAAGGTTAAGAGTTTATATGGTAAGATAAATTTCATGATTATCATAAATAAGTATAGAATGATTTTCCTTAGTGGAGCTAGTGTGTGTTATAAAGTGTCTCATAACAGAAGGAAATCTTTCCCCTGCCATCCATCCGGAACTACTCACAAGACCCAAATTTCCAGGAGGGCACCATTCACCAGATGCGTTTTGAAATTCTTACGAGGAATTACCATTATTGTTGGTAAGGAGTTCCCCGTTCCCCACTTGTGCATTGGCTTACTTGCTTAGTGCCTTTTGCAGCTATCACCTTCTTTGGTTTTTGAACTGTGGTGGTTCCAGTCTCATTACAAATTATACACACGACTTCCATTTGAAAATTTCTGAGAGCGACTATATGCATTCTTAATATTGTTAAAAAATTGGTTTACATTATGTTTGTTGAAGGAAGTTGCCCGGGAGATACTACAACCTCCTGGTTGGCGGATACCCAGCTCTGGATGTCTCTTTAAGAAAACCTGTAGCCAATCAATCTCAGCTTTCTGTTTTATTTCTCATGAAGGAGGCATAGTTTTTGAATTAATCTTTGCCATCTCATATGCTAATTCACGAAAATCTTTAGTTGACTTTCCATAGCACGTTTTAGAACACTGAACCATGTAGTTTGCTAAAGATTTTTCCTCTTCCGAATGGAAAACTAAACTATGTTTGTAGTTAGCAACCATGCTATCTTTGACTTCAGGGTTAGGATTATTCACTTGTTTCTTAAAATATCTTTGCAATGTTTGAAATGATACCCCATTCAAAGAAGCAGCTTCCCGAAGAGACAGTTTTCTACCTTCTTCCCCCAACAAAACCTGCCGTACAGTATTTTGCATATTTTCTTCAGGGAATGTTCCCTTTTGGTTTTTCCTTTTCCTTCCTCTAAACGTGATAATTGATGATAGGCATAGTAAGAAAGAACACAAACTACAGTATGATGTTTATTCAAGACAATACTTATATTTTATTGGGAAATAGTCTTTAAATTTAGTCTATAGGAATCTTATAATCAAAGTATGTACATGGGCCACGATGAGACATGTCTCATCGTGGCCCAAATATTATTGTCTCATTGAGGCCCAAAAAGGCTGAAATAAAACAACTATGGCTAACCTAAGTGAATATAAAAATAATGTTTTAATAAATCAGCAAGCCTAACTGAATGATTTTTGGTGTATCTTCATTTTAAATACTTACCCTTTTGTTTTGTTTTCGAATCAAATCAAACCGCAAAATTATTCAAAAAAATAACTCTTCCACACAAAATATAGACTGAAAACAATAATTTAGAACCAACAGCATATAGCCATTTGTAAAAATAACTATGATTAGGGAATTAGTTCTTGAGTCTGCCACTAGATTTCGTTCTAGCTAATATTTGAATTAATAGGGGGGAAATTTGAATTGTCTCATGGTGGCCCAGTGGTGGTATAGTGACCCAACCTCCCCCTACGTGTTTTTGTAGTTTTATTAACAAACAGCTTTTATGCTCCAAATAAATATATTATTGTTCCAGGAATACATTTTGTATAATTTTAGACAAATACAAGAGTTCTTTAATATATATATCATTCAAATCATGGAATAAGATTTGGACTTTTATTTTGATTTAAAATGTATCTTATCAAATGCCACTATAACCCATTACACATGAGTTATTCAAAAACTTAATGTCACTATGTATAGACAATTAAACTCAAAGTTCTACTGAAAACAAAATTTATTTATTTTGGCCAAAAAGTTTTTTGCTGTAAGAAAATGCAAAAGTTTGGAGATTCACTTGCATCCCCTTCCATATCAAGTTAAAAGATAGTTTTAATTTTTTAAATTAAAGAAATGTCCAAAGATCTTTGAGTGCCCAATTTTAAATTAGATTAGGGGAAACCCTCCTGTAAATATAATATATCATTAATTTGTGTTCATGTTTCAGCATTCAATAAAGAAGTAAGAAGCACAAATTATATTTCCCCTCAAAGGTTATAAAGTGAAAAACTCTCAACATGAGGAGGTCCAAAAATCTAAGACAAAATATTCAAGTAATTTTTTCTTATTGAAATATTTTTTCAAAAGAAATCACAGACATTTAGGACATCCGACAGAAGAAAAAATAAATAAAGTTAAACACACAGCTGATCATTCTGAGTTTAAAAATTATAGTACTCAACAAGGAAATAAATATATGGTTGCAATTCATTATGATCATAATTTTAATATAGCAAATAATATTACAACATTACTAAATTTCAATAAGCGTGAAAGAAATGATTTTAAATCTATAAGAAACACACCAGGGACCAAAATCGGTGGCTTTGATCCAGAGTCTTACAGCGGCATATCAAAGCAAAAAACTTCAACCAAACCCAGTCTATATAGTTCTGAAATAGCTCATCAGCCTCTTTTAAAGAAATGAATTTAAAAAATACAATTCCCATGGCTTATCTTAGTAAAGTTGATACAGCAAATAATGTAAAGAAATATGTCTCTACTAACCGAAGTTATAAGCAAAGCAACAATCTGCCTCATGGATTAAAATTTAGTCTCTATTCACACAAGGACTCTTATAATGAAACTTCTCATTTGATACCATTTAATTTAAAAAATGATACACTTTTCAAATCACAAATAAACATGGCTTACAAAAATGAAAAAGAAGGCAAAGCAAAATATAATTTAGTTTTATTCCTAGATCCACAGATCTCATTTATTCATGGTTCTTCAAGTAAAAATAAATCGGTTACCTCTCATATGAGACCACATTATAAAAACTATTTTAGTCAAGATGTAAACATTCCAACAAAGTTAAGAACCAAGAGAGATACAAGAAAACCAGTTATAACCAGGAGACATACAAAGAAGAAAATCAAATCAAGGAGACATACACAAAAGATGTTAACAAACAGAAGACAAAAAATTAAGGAAGAAAAAAGAATTCAAAGAAATTATCATGAAAATTTAAATGGAAATCACAGAGAAAATACAAATTCTAAGGAATTGATTAATTTTTCAAAAGTATCCACTAGAAATAAGTTTTATCGCATGAATAGAAAAATACTATATAAAGATAATACAAAAATTATAGTTCCCAATAAACATAAAGGAACCAGAAATGGCGGTAAAAATTCTTATTACAGAAGTGACCCAGGCAAGATCAAGAATAGAGGGCATTATTTAGAGGAAATCAAAGAAAAGAATAAAAAAGGAATCTATTTTAGTTGGGTGGGTTTTGGTATTTTAGATGAGAATACACAAACACACGATATCTTTGGGGCACGTAATACCTATAAGGGAGAATGTGAGGAACTAGTAGAGGATGTGGCTCTGAGAAAATCAGAAACACTAGGAGAGAGTGAGGAACTAGGAGAGGATGTAGTGCTAAGATATGATGATATACCAACAGAAAGTGAGGAACTAGGAGATGATATAGTACTAAGAGATGGTTATACATCAACAGGACGTGAGGAACCAGGAGGTGTGATGCTAAGAAAATCTGAAATATCAGGAGATAGCGAGGAACTACGAGAGGATGTGGTTCTAAGAAAAGCTCAGACACCAGGAGAGAGCGAGGAAATAGAAGAGAATATAGTGCCAAGAGATGGTAATACACCAACAGAGATTGAAGAACTAGGAAAGGATGTGGTGCTAAGAATAGCTGAGACACCAGGAGAGGGTGTGGTGCCAAGAGAAGATGAAACACCAGCAGAAGGCGAGGAACCAGGAGGTGTGGTGCCAAGAGATGATGAGACAGTAGGAGAGGCTGAGGACCCAGTAGAGGGTGTGGTGCTGAGGGAAGATGAGACACCAGCAGAAGGTAAGGAACCAGGAGAAGTTGTGGTGCCAAGAGATGATGAAACACCAGCAGAAGGCGAGGAAACCAGGAGGTGTGGTGCCAAGAGATGATGAGATACCAGAAGAAGGTAAGGAACCAGGAGAAGTTGTGGTGCCAATTGATGATGAAACACCAGGAGAGGGTGAGTGTGTTGATCAGTATGATATAGCATGTGAAGGAGAAGTATGTGATTGTATTGATTTAAGTAAAACGATTAAAACACCAGGAAAGGGTGAAACAACAGAAGAGAGTGAGGTGCCAAGAAATGGTGAGACAACAAAAGAGGGTGAGGTTTCAGGCAAGGGTGAGACAACAGAAAAGGGTGAGGTGCCAAGAAAGGGTGAGACAACAAAAGAGGGTGAGGTATCAGAAGAGGATGAGGTGCCGAGAACAGATGAGACAACAAAAGATGGCCAGGTGTCAGAAGAGGGTGATACAACAAAAGAGGGTGAGGTTTCAGTCAAGGGTGAGACAACAGAAGAGGGTGAGGTGTCAGGAAATGGTAAGACAACAAAAGAGGGTGAGGTGTCAGAAGAGGATGAGACAACAAAAGAGGGTGAGGTATCTGTAAAGAATGAGATAACAGAAGAGGGGGAGGTGTCAGGAAAGGGTGAGACAACAGAACAAGGTGAGATGTCAGGCAAGGGTGAGACAACAAAAGAAGGTGAGTTGTCAGGAAAGGGTGAGACATCAAAAGATGGTGAGGTGTCAAGAGAGGGTGCGACAACAGAACAGGGTGAGGTGTCAGGAGAGGGTGAGGAGTCAGGAGAGGGTGAGGTATCAGTAAAGAATGAGATAACAGAACAGGGTGAGGTGTCAAGAGAGGGTGAGACAACAGAAGAGGGTGGGGTGTCAGGAGAGGGTGAGGCATCAGTAAAGAATGAGATAACAGAAGAGGGTGTGGTGTCAGGAGATGGTGCGACAACAGAACAGGGTGAGGTGCCAGGAGAGGGTGAGGTATCAGTAAAGAATGAGTCAACAAAAGAGGGTGAGGTGTCAGGAAATGGTGAGACAACAAAAGTGGGTGAGGTTTCAGGAAAGGGTGAGACATCAAAAGAGGGTGAGGTATCAGTAAAGAATGAAATAACAGAAGAGGGGGAGGTGTCAGGAGATGGTGAGACAACAGAACAAGGTGAGATGTCAGGCAAGGGTGAGACAACAGAAGAGGGTGAGGTGTCAGGAGAGGGTTATACAACAAAAGAGGATGAGGTGTCAGGAAAGGGTGAGTCAACAGAAGAGGGTGATTTGTCAGGAAAGGGTGAGACAACAGAACAAGGTGAGATGTCAGGCAAGGGTGAGACAACAAAAGAAGGTGAGGTGTCAGGAGAGGGTTATACAACAAAAGAGGGTGAGGTGTCAGGAGAGGGTGATACAACAAGAGAGGGTGAGGTGTCAGGAGAGGGTGATACAACAAAAGAGGGTGAGGTGTCAGGGGTGGGTGATACAACAATAGAGGGTGAGGTGTCAGGAGAGGGTGATACAACAAAAGAGGGTGAGGTGTCAGGAAAGGGTGAGTCAACAAAAGAGGGTGAGAGTGTCAGGAGAGGTTGATACAATAGAAGACGATGAGGTACCAGGAGAAAGAGAGTGTGTTGATCAGTATGATATAGGTAACATGTGAAGGCGAGAATTGTGATAATATTTCTTTAGGTGAAATGGTTGGTACACCAATAGATGGTGAGACAACAGAAGAGGGTGAGACAGCAGACGAGGGTGAGATGACAAGAGATGGTGAGGGAAGTGTAGAGGGTGAGGGCAGTGGAGAAAATGACGGAAATGAAGAGGATGAGGAAAAAGAAAGGAGTGGGGGCAGTGAAGGGAGTGAGTCTTCTGGAGAGTATGAGGCTATTGCAGAGTTTGAGGGAAGTCGAGAGGGTGAGTGCAGTGGAGAGAGTAAGGATAGTGGAGGGAGTGAGACTTCTGAAGAGGGTGAGGCTACTGTACCGGGGGAGGGCAGTGTAAAGAGTGAGGGTAGTGGAGGGATAGAGACTTCTGGAGAGGGTGAGGCTACTGTAAAGACTGAGGGCACTGGAGAAAGTGAGGGTATTGGAGGGAGTGAGACTTCTGGAGAGGGTGAGGGCAATGAAGAGAGTGAGGCTAATGGAGAAGGTGAGGGCAGTGGAGAGGGTGAGGGCAGTGGAGTGGGTGATGACAGCAGAGAGAATTAGACTTCTGGAGAGGGTGAAAACAGTGGGAAGCGAGAGGGTAGTGGAGAGGATAAGTACAGTGCAGAGGGTGATGGCAGTGGAGAGAGTGAGGGGAGTGGAGAGGGTGAAGGAGAGGGTGAGAACAGTGGGGAGAGTGAGGGTAGTAGAGAGGGTGAGGGCAGTGGGGAGGTTGGTGGCAGTGGAGAGGGTGAAGGCAGTGGAGAGGCTGTGGGCAGTGGGGAAGGTGTGGGCAGTATAGAGGGTGAGGGGAGTGGAGAGGGTCAGGGCAGTGGAGAAAGTGAGAGCAGTGGAGAGGGTGATGGCAGTGGAGGGAATGAGACTTCTGGAGAGGGTGAGGGCAGTGGAGTGAGTGAGGGTAGTGGAAAGAGTGAGGGCAGTGGAAATTGTGAGTTTGATTCTTATCTTGGTGTTTATTTGGAGGGTGTAAGTAGTGATAGGGCAAACAAGAGATGCAGAAAGAGAGAACGGAAAAGTTCTTATTGGGATATATGAAGTGGAATATTTGATTATTCAAAGATAAAAAATAAAATGTAACAGTAATTAATAGTAGGAGTACACTAATGTACATGCAAATTGCAATATTTGTTCAAAAGTCACAGCTATTGAAAATAGGAAATAAAAATGTAGGTAATTCAGCTAAATATATTAACTATATAAATATTTAATATATTTGTAACAACATATGAATCAAGTGGTTCAATTGTAGTAGCATATGGATCAAGTGGTTCAACTGTAGCAACATGTGGAGCAAGGGGTTCAACTGTAGCAACATGTGGAGCAAGTGGTTCAATTGTAGCTATGGAGCAAGTGGTTCAACTGTATCAACATATGGAGCAAGCAACTGGTTCAACTGTATCAGCATATGGAGCAAGTGGTTTAACTGTAGCGCCATATGAAGCAAGTGGTTCAATTGCATAAACATATGGACAAAGTGGATCAGATTTAAAAGTAAAGATGCTGATACCTCAAACCTCAAATGTAAGGATCATTGCATATGGGAACTTAATATGTTGAAACCCCGGCTAGTGAATAATTTAACTAACAGCTGCAAATATTCACAGCAAAACCCTTGACAGGGCTATAAATAGTTTTAAATTTAGTTAATATATGTGAAATAAAACACCAGAATAAGATGATCTATTAATGTATAAAATATGATTAAACAGTATGATCACAAATTTAATTCATATTTAGACATACATTTATACATATTTATAAGCTCCTTTATATTAAATATTAGTATATTTTACTTCTTCTCTCAAACAAACAAAAACAAACCGATAATTTTGAAGTGAAGTCATGTTTTCGATTCTTTTAATTTATTACGGTTCACTTTAAA
The DNA here is from genome assembly GCA_902141375.1 of Timema poppense. Taxonomy (NCBI): domain Eukaryota; kingdom Metazoa; phylum Arthropoda; class Insecta; order Phasmatodea; family Timematidae; genus Timema; species Timema poppense. The sequence goes on from CABFOV010005635.1 coordinate 34,654, forward strand.
AAATGTAGTAGTATGAATACTTATCACATTTAAATGAAATATACTTCATTAAAAATTGAAAAACGAATTAATAATTTTGGCAACCATTTCATTGGTCTAGTAAAAAATTCATATTGTTTACATTTTAAGTTTTACATCAAGCATAATATTTAGTTTTTAATTTTTTAATTAATTCATTGGTATTCACATTGTCTAAGGTGTCAATCTCACAATATAATTTACTGCCAGTGAATGGAGTTTAAGGCATGAATCTCGACAGTTTGCATTTGAAAGTAACTATCCACATGTAATGTATCACTGTGGTTCTTTTAATCTTTGATTCATGTTACTGCATGTACGCTTCCGATAAAACTCTACATCATCTTTACCATTTTAAATTAAACCATTTATAACCAGTGTGTTGTAATCTAAAAAAAACAATTTGTGGTTTATTTTTATCTTAGTCACTCGTGGGACGTGTTGTCGAGTGAATCTTATATTCTTTTCTGCCGGAGAGAATTAGTTTTCTAGCCAGGTCTTTTAAATGTCTATTGTTCAACACACGCGTATTAAATAAAGAGCCTAAGGTATGTTATTAAATAATCATGATGAAATTGAAAAAAAAGGGTTTCTATACACACACAAAAATCTAATTTATTCCATGAAATATTTTAAGTGCTATACGTATTACAGCTTAAGTAGTTTACTAACTACTTGTACTATTTTAATAAAATGTATCAGAGTTTGAAAGAAATGAGAGAGACGGGAGAAATTTAAATGTGAAACTTGCAAGATGATAAACCATCTCGTTTGTCATGAATGAAATTTAAAACCAAATAACCCCAGCATCGGTGACAAAGTGCAATGAGAGTCATATACCCCATGGACAACCAAACGACAGCTGTGATAAATCCACACAGACTTTGTTGAGAATGAGACACACATTTGTGAACACATGAACTAAATATCAACCTTGTATACTCTTATCTTACCGATGAAGGAGAGGTTATAGAATGTGTAGTGCAATCTTTAACAAAGTGGAGAATGCCACTTTGGTAACCTTGAGCATTTAGAGCTATAGCGTCATCAAGGTGGTGGCAGATGAAATCCAAACCATTAATGAAACTGTTGACCATTAAAGACCCTTTTATAGGTCAAAACTGACAAATGAGGACATTAATATTAACAATGTGAAGACCTAAAGATGTGCATAATAGTGGTTAGGGGGAAAAAAACAAAAAAACTGTTGAATTATTTTAAACACAGTTTAATTAAAATAGTTGGTTTGAATTAATATAAACCATTTGTGGCTTTCTATTAACTACAGATGCCCATTCTCAATTCATTTAGGCAAATAACAGGCCTAAATTATATATTTGCTTGAAGAACATACGTACGTATATCTTGCTCAAAATTATCATTTACTGGCAAATTAAGAGTGGAATCATAATATTTTGAGGACAATGTAGAGATTTATTACAGAAATATTGCTTAAATATTACAATGTTAGTAAACAAAGAACAAAACAATTAGTGGCCTTGTATAATACTGTAGGCCCTACAATACTAAAAGTGATCAACTAGGCCTAAACCTTTAAGTTGAGTTCAAAAAGCACTAAAATTCTGTGTCTACAATTCTATGAATGATTTAAACATCAATAGATAGAATAATTATAAACAAACTATACTTTTATTGTTTACATTTTCCCAATCAATATTAAATACTTTGAACGGAAACACAAGTTTAGAGGCATACTCTGTGCCTAATCGATTATATAGTTTTGAATGCACTAACCCAAATGAGTAAAAGATTCTCTCAACACTTGCTGAAGAAGCCTGTGCTGTAATTAACTAGGTATTCAATAATAAGAAAAACTTTGTCATTGAATTTATCAATGTCATTTCTTTGGCTTTTCCACCACTCAAAAGTTTTAACCTGGGATGTGACTTCATTCTCAAAAAGTAACTCTTGAAAAGGCGAGCTTTTTGATTGAAACTTGACAATCAATTGAATAATTGAACTTGATGATGAATACTTTGACTTATCAAAATCAATTGCTGCTTTATTTTCCTCTTAAGTTAAATCAAGTGCCAAATTATTTTCTTTTGGATCCAGCATTTAAACTAAAAAATGAACTGTTTTTAAAGCCATATTATCTCTTTATTTGAATTTTTGTGTTACATGTTTATTTTTTGTATCTTCAATTTCCGGTTGAAGATTTTTCCACACACGTACAGACTCGGAAATAGTGCCGTTGTTTTTCTGAACTTCATCAAGAGCAATAGCAATAGGCTTCAAACGCATTCCCTTTTAATACAAAATTAGAAACGTTTGTTTGCATTGCTTTATCAATAGTTTCAAGGTTTTCTTCACAAATTTGTTTCACAGTTGCCCAGCCTTTAAGATATGTCTCTAAGCAATCTACCATGGTATTCCAGAGCACTTCACTTGGGAGAACGAGTTTTGGGGCACCAGATTTTCTGTAATATGCAATAGCAAAGTGGTTGTTTCTGAAGTACTTAATTATATTTAGCACATGTTCTTTCACATTTGGAAACTGAAAGTCATATCCTAGCAGATTTAGTAGTACACGTGCTAAGCATCCATAAGTGATGGCATCTAAATCTTCATTATTTTCAAGCAGAAGACACATTTTTATAATGTTAGCAGCATTAAGGCCCTGACACATAATCTGTATACATAGGTCCATTGTCTGTAAGAAATTGATACCGCATGATCAGATTGCTCTGAGCATAGAGTCCTTATCTGTAAGTCCGTGCTCCATAGAAGTTGATTAATTTGGAGGGAATTCATCGCTATAGGGTCTGGCTGTAGGTTGTAAGATAGGGTTCAGGATGAGGAAATATTGATATAAGTTCGAGTTGCTAGGAGCAACAGGGCGCTAGGGATTTACCGCTATGGGTTCGAGTTGTTGGAAGTATCGGGATGTAGTGTTTATGGGGCGTCCAGATGTTGAGGGTAAGTTACTTTTAGGGTGTTGGAGGCGTCGGGACGTCATGTTGGATGGGATGTCAGAGTATCGAGGGTGATTTACCATTATGGGGCCAGTGTGTTGAGGATGTGGTGTAGAGGATGTGTTTGGATTAGGTCAAGTGCATCAGCATTCGCCTGGAGAGAGAATGTAAATTCGTTGCTGGACATAGGGAATTCGTCATCATGAGGTTGTGTTTTCGGTCTCAGGGATCTGACCCCACCTTTGCTTATAAGGTATAGGTGTGGCCATCTTTGATCTTAGTGGCGACAATCTTGGCTTTCCACATCATGTTGTAAGGGGGTCCTCTTGGATTTCCACATAACATTGTAAGGTATTTTGGAGGCCATTTTGAATGTTGGCGGCTATCTTGGATTTTCCAAGATGATTAATTAGGGTAAATAATTAATCAAATCAATTAATTAGTGTGATCAATAAGGGATGGCGTCAATGTCCACCATTTTAATAAAAACCTCCACCAAAAGTATCCAAATATCCATACTTAAGTATGAGGGGGGTAATTCAGGAGGAAGTATGCAAGCATATGACTGGAGAAAGGATGAGAAATCATTTCCAGTAAAGTTGGTGATTCCAGCCGAGACTTGAACTCAAACATCTCCATCACTGGTAAGATAGATGATACTGTATCTTTCTCCTCCTTCCCCATCCCCCAAAAAAAGGTTTCAGTCTCGATTTGGTTTTCAAATGTCATATAAGATGTGGAGTGAGTCCTGGCTATAGGCTGTATGGAAAAACGAAAATGAGTAAATGAGAATAGTGAGTGGAGTGAATACACATTACCAAGAAAAGGCGTAGATAAGACAAATTAAAAATAAAGTGCAGTCTCAAGCAACATTTTCCTCACTCATTCTTTACTCAAGCCACTTATATACGAAGCCAGTCGACAGACAGATTCGAAAACTGATACCAGTCTAACCTTCCATAAACTGGCCTCGTATAAGCATGGCTTCACAATATAATTCATTTCTTGGAATTTGGTACTTTTTAAAGCCCAGCTCGTTCTGACATATGGCCTATGTGTAATGATGTGTATTTTCCTTTATGTTTACCCGCTTCACCTCTATGCAATTTCGATAATATTTACTATAAATCATATCTTCTTCCTTCCTACCTTATTGATGTTAAAGTATCAATATTTTGACTGATTAGTTTGGCGCAGTCCTATTTTTTAGATATATAGGTTCATTCACCTAATTATATATTACATATTATATATTGATATTGTGACCTTATCAATGATGCAGTTATCGTAAACAATCCCACGGTGTTTATAAAAAAATATTAATGCTTCATACTAGTCAGGATGAAGTGGATTTTCTCGGACAAAATTTAAGTTGTAGCTCCTTTATAAAATGATAGTAAAGAAATACATGTAGAACTAAATTTAGAAGACTATGAGCCCCAGCAATAAGTGTTTTGTAATTTGTTTTAAAACATATATATATTGATATCTTTATATCGTTTGGTTGTACTTCTTAAGGCAAAAACGTGTTACTTTAAGTATAATAACAATAATAATTCATGGCGTAAGCTTGCACGTGAGCCATACCGACTAAACAGCTGCCGTCTGTTGGCAAAGAGAGTGATGACTTCTATGGATAAAGTGTCATGTGACCCGCACAACGATCACCTCATCCATTAATCTCAGTTGTCTAAACCGGAGCCGCTACTTTTTCATTCAAGTAGCGCTTCATTTGTCCTCACGAGGCTGAGTTGACCTCGTTTCAGACCCACTACTTCTCAGTAAGCCTGGAAGCACCGAGGATCGAATCCGGGACCTCTGTATCTGTAGCCTGTTACTCTAACTCTAAGTATCATAGTTTTATATATAGATAATTTATTAGTTGTTGCAAGAACAATATTTATTATGACTTGCTCCTAATACATAGACGATGATTTATTTTAAAGTTACTACTAGTTATATATTTTTAAAATGATCGCAATCCATGTTATTCTTTTCACCATCATCATGAACATCTTCCAGCCACCGGCTGGGTCTGTTAGGAACATTAGTAGTAGCTCCAACGTTTTGACATATTGTAGGTATTATCTTTTCCATTTTACTCCCATACCTCACGCGAATCGTGATCTGAGTTGGGCCTGCAATGATGCATGCTCTTAAATCTGGTTTGCAGGTAACAGGGACGTCGGGGTTTGAATCTTGGCCAAGCGTACTGAGGTTTTATCCTAAATGGTTTCCCATTTTCCTGCCCCGCAAATACGAGTAAATTTACTCTACATTATACCTTTCAAATTCTTACAACAATAGCATTATAATGATTAGCCTACTTATATGTCTAACCAATAGGTAGTAAAACGCGAGCAAATAAAAATAATAAAAACATCTCACCTCTTTTGGTGTCTTGTAGGGAATAGTTTCTGCGGATGGTTATTTTACTAACCAGCTGTCAAGTGTTTATTTCCTTTTTTTAAAAAAAAGATTTGACTTTTTTATGTAACTAACACTATTATTTTATTAGCAACAGGCCACCAGCCCACTACTATTTTAACACTGATTATCTTCTCCTTTCACAACCTTTCACAATCTTGTACTAACTACCTAGTAGTTCTGTTAAGATGGGATGTATGATTTCAAACTTTTCATACTTACAACATAATTTATTGTGTAAGTAGTTGTGTTGAAAGAATAAGTTAGCGCAGGGCAGTAAAGCTACCTGCATAAGCTACAAACTTAATATCTGACAGTTGCTCTTTTATTTAATCTGCTCTTTCCTCTTGTTGATTCCTAAAGTAAGAGTTTATAAGTAATAGCAAAAGTGTTTGCCTGCTTTTCTCAGTCCCCACTTACTCGGATCATTCCAAAAAATGCCACAGGAACACGTGTGTCGTCGAAAACCATTGTCACATGCACATTAGTTACATTGGCACAGGCAATTGATTCTTCATGGTCGGTTTCAAGATCTGACCTAAGAGAAGACACACCTTCATGAATTTGTCGTGGTGATGGTAGGGTGGATGGAAACTATGACCAGCATTTCACTTGTCTGGAAACATGTTGCGTTTTCATGTAAGTAGTTGGATATCAGTTTGATAAATGGAATGTGCTCTCAGTTGACGTTAACACAAATGCTCTTCAAGTTGTGAAGTGTAAAGAAAGTGAGTTTTGAGATTACGAATTGCACCTTTAATTTTGAGGTATCAAGTTCTGGCTTTAATAATGAAAGGATAGTAATGATTGAAAATAAGGTATGTTTCCTTCCTCTAACTTCATTGAAATTTCAAATAGGAAGTTTTTCAGGTACTCCTTCACAGTTCCTTGCTTTGACCAATACAATTAACTGTCCACATATTTGCACATGCATCAATAATGGTGACCTGCCAGGCATCAGAGGTTGCAAGAATGGGAGCTGATAATTCATCCTTAAGAATGTGTTTCCTTACTGACTTTGGAAATATCATTTCACCAGTTTAATCGAACATTGATTGTGGTTTTGATGATAATTTAA
>CABFOV010005636.1:0-15039 GCA_902141375.1 Timema poppense
GGTACACTACCATAATAAAGCTGAAGTCATGTATCCTTGCGAAGCTCTAGAGTTGCCAGTGGTACTAATGCCCTTAAGAGACGCTGCGAAGCTTGCCAGAACCTAAACGTGGGGAGAGTTGTTGATAGAGTGGGAGTAGAGGGGGGTCGCTCTAATGTGCACTTTCACCCACAGGGTCATTTAACCACACGTATTACCACCGACTAGCTCATCCTAGACCACGTGTGTTTAAATTGTGAAATAAACCAAAATAATTAGGTGAAAGGTTATCGCTCTGACCCAGGAAGTAAGAAGTCGTATTCTTACTTTCTGTACAGTGAGGTTTTTTTACCCGACAGTAATGCGTTTTTTTAAATTAAATATCCAGGCGATTACTGGCGTATTCAGTCCCAATTAATCAGAAAATGAATAGCCACATATTAAAATAAACGAATCATTAGGAAAACTTGAGACGTATTATTGTTGTTGTTTACATCCCTTTGTCAGGCCCTTGTTAGTAAACAAAGTCCCAGTTCCTGACCCTTAGCCACACGAAGATACCGCCCACCATACTTAACCTTGAACCTGATCGCTCTTGAATCTAGATAGGGAAGGTGAACACCACGTTCAACAGAGGAACGCGAGAGATGTCAAACACTGTCCAGGTTGGTCCTCAAATGATCGCAGATTTAATTTTAACACTTAATTTGTTGGGATAACGTTTGTACTAAATTATTCAAACTTTTGTCCTAAAATTAACATTGTTGGGGACCTTCAATAATTAATATATTATAAGAAGAATTATCAATCCTATTTCAGCAATATCCTGAATAGAAATTTGAATAAGCATATAAATCAATTTATTATATTTAAATGGTTTCCCAGTATAAAAAAAACACGTTATAACAATTCAAAACTCACTTGAGAAAACTTCTCCTTACAGACCACTCTCTAAAGATGAAAATTTCCCGGCAAAGCGGATTGGAGTATTAACATCTGATCTCCATCAGATGATCAGACCTGACGTTAGTGACACATTTAACCACCAAGCGCTGAAGAGCTGGAATAAACTAATGTAGTGTCACAACCCTGAGCTAGATTGAGGTGTGTCATTTGATTTGCATAACTTTGTTGGGCCAACGTGACTGGAAGTACTGGCTTAACAAACTTGGTGTAATGAATTTGAAAACATTAAAGAGGAATGCTGATACTCATAACAAACTTGCAATAGTTATGGAGTAACGAGGCCGGATCGGGCTATAAAGGCCTTTGTTTTATTCACATCGGGGCTGACACACTATCATCTTATTTCGGAGGCAGTTACGCTGCCCGACGCGGGGCCACAGCAGATTCAAACTTCGGTTCATCAGTAGTACTTGTGCTAGAGGGCAACCGCCATGCCCAGGGTACCGAGTTTGAGTCTGTAAGCGGTCGCGAGCCGTGTCACTCGTTCCAACAGTTTAAAGTATTCACGACTAAGCCAATTTTTCCACGTGAGCAAACGCCCAAGGCCGTATATTTCTTTTATAACACCTTTAACATCACATTTTATCTCTTAGTACTACTATTAAACCAAAATACTAAACTTCCAGTATCTTTTCGAACCCAACCAACTACCTTGCCACCGACCATACCTTTCCCCGCAAGCTATCCTGACAGATTCGACCCGCGGTAGGGGGAAAGGCGACATTAGTTAACTTTAGTAATAACTCATTTGATTTGATAGTGTTTCTGGTGTTAACGTTGTAATATTTCCTCTTATTCTCCTTCACGAATATCTTTTCGCATAAGCAGCCTACTTTAATATTTACGGTAACAGTATGGATTTATTCCTTCTCCCGAGTCCTCTTGGTAGTGATAGATGAATAATAATAATAATAATTATTATTATTATTATTAGCGTGACTTACTATCCGTTTGGGCTATACGCACTGAATTATTGACGTGTAAATATTTACTGTATCTAATATACACAATTATGTGTGTGGTAAATAGAGATGAAGTAATTACCTCACCAAGATATATTATTGAATATTAGAACTAATATAATAGATACATTTTATTTTTAAATACTTTGTTTTTATTAACATTTTCTAAAACAAAACATACTCTAATCCTAACCAAAAGTATCTATAATAGTTTACTTAAATATCTTTAAGGATACAATTCCACAGCTAAAATATTCGTATCATGTTTTCACTTACAGCGGTGGTCCTCGCATCTATTCCGAGGCTACAAAACAAGACCTTTGCAACATCCTTAGGATGAATTGGACTCAAGTAGAACCTTTGAAACTTGGGATTGTCCATTCGATAATCCGATTTATAGAGGGGAAAACTTTTATCTCTGGGACTGAGAGGATAGAAATACCGGACACAAGTGTAAAGAAATCTGGTTCGACCCCTGAGGAAGAGACAACTCAGTGGTGTACGCCTAAATTAATTAATTTCATAACTATGGATGATTAGTACATTTGTACCAACTGCATGAAACGCCAGGTTGATTGTGATAACTTATACAAATATATAACTAACGCTTTCTTGACAGATACATCTTCGAACGTTAAACAATACAAGTATTCTCATTCAAATAATGATCACATTTGTGTTTTAAAAGTATCTCAATGTTCTGGGTATCATAAAAAAGCACCACTGGTGCTACCAGTATATTCATCCCATTACCCGGGTAGTCCCCCCCCTACCCCCGCCAACCACTCCCCCAGAAGTTTGTTAAAACCGCCCACGCCCGTAGTCCCCAGCTCAGTAGAACATAAACTCTAAACAGCGATGTCTGGCAAAGAAACCAGTGTTTCCTTCTTCCTGGAGGTTTCGGACCCATATTCTAGTTTCCACAACTGGGTCAAGCTGACTTTACCAAAATAATACTTTGTTATTGCTTCATATTTGTACTGCCCTGGGGTCAAACGGCTGCCAAATGATCAGGGGCTATGTTCGGGACGAGGGTTGCATTTGTAAATCTGTGATACACACTTCAAACTTTATAGTGGCCCAGGGGTTCGTTCGCCTTTAATCGAGTATGTGGACTATCGAGTATCTTAACTCTTCAACAGTCGTTGTATAAGAACATGCGAGTCATGATTTCCATGACCTTGAAAACCAATATCACAACTCATTAACAATACCACTGCATCATGGCTTGACACTCTAAACTTGGTTCTAGCGATCATACACGTCAATGTACTGTACGTTTGGTACGTATGTGGTTTGTATGTACGTAGGTTCACTTGAACCATTCCTTATTATTACAAGTATCGTCGTACCTTTCCTATTTTATACGGGTCTCATACTATAAATATAAATTAAATATAAAAAAATTAATCAAATAAGGAATTACTAACCAATCTAATAAGGATAATAATAAATCAAAAATATAAAGGTAAATAATTGGTTACTTATTGGAAGCGGCCATGCTTAAAGCGACCGGTGTTGGAAATGACCACAAAAACTTTAGTGTTTAGAGCGATCAAACATGTTAACCAAAGAATTAAAACCTAATCTAACCAACCTAATCTAACATAACCTAACCTGACCAACTTAAATCTAAGGAATAAGGTGAACCTCCAAGAAAACAGCGCAAGACCTACATAAAACTGGATAAAAGAACTGATAACATATTCCAAGACTTCGAATAGACAAAGTACTTAGAAATATATCTTAATGCATTAAACTACCTACGTGAATAAATTACATTAGAATTTTGTACTTATGCATTACGAACATTGTACATAGTACTTATTGTATAAGAGAATAAATATAATTATCTACAGAGTTTAAATATCTGCAACTAAATTCACTAAAGCAATGGGCTAGCTACGTAATAGGAAAATGAACCATAACATAATGTGGTCGCTTTCAACACTCATGTTAAAAATCTAGAACGCATACAACATGAATTTTGCTTGGACGCTCTGAACACTGTCGCTTCCAACATGACACCAAATAATTTGATAGTAATTTATAGGAATATATATTTCCTTTCTAAACAACTTAATAGCATCAGATAAAGGTTGAAGAACATCTATATAACCTACTTTATTAGGATCTCTACGAATCAGAATATAACCTAAAACTTCACGTTTTAATAAAGTTAAAATAAAACACTTATCAAAACACAAATTATTAATTAAATTAATATATTAGTAATCAAAATAACCCGCTTTGGAGGCCGTATGGTCAAACGCGCTACTCTCATAGTAGACTAAACTGCCGATGACGGGGGAGAAATTGATGTTCGAATCTCGGTCAGGTATACTGAGGTTTCTCGAAAATTGGTTTTCACTCTCCCTCTACGCGAATGCAGGCACAATTCCTAAAACTATTGGCGTAATATAATCTTATAACTCGAACGGGTAGTAAGACGCAACGCTAAAAAAACATCAAAATAAATATATCAAATATACACTACTTGTAAAATATAATTACATTTATAGATCCTAAATTTATTACATTCTATTTTCTGCCAAACGCTGCCCGATCATATTTCACCGGTGGACAGGAGACACAAAAACAACTAAAAAAGTTAATACAATCTTTGTCCAATTTGACCTTGTTTTACCAAGTTACAGCCAAGACAAACGGTTTGCATACCATACTCGATATCTCTCGACCTGTTGACTAGTTATGTTCTTTGGGTTATTCCAATACCATCTACAAAACTCAGACCTTAATGCATAACAAATATGGCCGCCGTATAGGGTGGACTAAAACAAAATACTGTTTGCCAGCCATTATCGTGGTTCAACCAATCTCCCAGTGTACCGTATCATTTTGAATGAAAGGGAGATTGAATGTCCCCCGAATATGGATGGTAACTATATAGGCCTACAGCCTGTTTGTGTCCACAAGAAGGTTAAACAAGTGATTTACGTTATATTTGGAGTTCATTAAAAATGTTGTTCCTAACGTTATTGACTCTGTTTGTAATTTTACTCCCTTAGAAACTATAAAACATGACAGTAATAAGATGTACAGTTGTAATAATAATAATAATAATACTTTGCTAGTAAACAATGACATAAATGTGCAAGGTAAAGCTGGGGAGGGGGACTTTCTTTGATTATTTCTTTTGTAGTGTTTATATTGTATCGCCGCTTCTCCTATTCGATAGAAGAAGTGACGAATACACTAACAAAATATGTATAACAAGGAAAGGAAGGAACAAGCTTAATAGAGAGGTATACAAGTTTAACAAATCAGTTTATTTAAATTTAAACAAGTTGATAGGATTACATATGGTTTAACTAGATCTAACACAAGACAGTCCTTTGTTTACTAAGAGAATTTAAAGCAGTTACTTTAGACATAGCTGTTATCCCAATAGGGAACATTTGAGTGAAACACCTTGGTTATACACACAATCAACACTAGTAAGGTAGAGTTTATATTACGAATTAATGTAACTTCTTAAAGTAGAACACACATTCCGCTATGAAGGCGTTTCTGCCTCAACACAATGGCAGTTTAAATGGGAAGCAAATATTAATCTTAAGAAATGATTCGATACATAACTCCACTTTAGCCTGATGGCTGTGGAACTTTAACCTACAAAGTATATACAATTACAGTTGACAATTTCTAACACTAGAAAGTCCTAGTTTAAGGAGTTACAAAGTTGGTAGTCAAATGAGCTACCTAGCATGAGTTAACTCCATAATGAATTACGAGATACAAAGATTACGCTCCTAGAAGAGGAACTATAAGTTTACTAATAGTTAATGGCGAGGTACCAGGAATCTAGGCAGTTAAGATACTATGGCCGGTCTATTCCTCATTAGTACTGCCTGGTCATTCAATAGTATATTTAACATTCTATTCGTGTCTGGACACACTATATCTAGCGCAAGCAGTTAAACATCAACAAATACAAACGGCGCCTGAAGGGGGCCGAACCAAATGAACTATACCCCGCGGGCCACTACTCTAGACTAGTAGCACACCCACATGTTGATCACCGTAGTAAGGTGTACCACTAGAAATATTAGAGACTGGTTTCAGTCAAAGACCCAACTAGGTGATAGAACAAAGCGATAGATAACCTGATTTCCACCATTTTATGGTCCTAAACATTAAGTTATCCGGAGCATGGCTATACAATATAGGGCGTCCGGGTATCGCCCAGGTATTTACGATTATGTCTTATGGACATAGAGAAATAGAGCAAGAACTCTAACATTCAAAGCTATGCCTTAAGGGCGTATAAAAACTAGTCAGAAACTCTGACTTACAAAACTATGTCTATGGGGATAGAGGCAGAGAGAACGACGACACTAACAAAGATAACTAATCCAAATATTAATAGTGACAGACGTTGCTACATATGCGGCGAGGAGGAGAGACCGGCGCCTCACGCATTGCGATCACCAGTTCCAGTTGCTTAGTTCGCTGATACTTGGTTCACATCCAGGCTATTCCTCCGACTAATCGTTACAATGGAATACAAAATGTGAAGCGAGGGATGGCTGTTTTATACAAGAAGGACTGACGTATTTGAGAAGGGACATTTACAAAGGGGGGTTCCAGAATTGAGCAGAAAGACAACTAGTGCTAGGCGTCGCTGAGCACAACACAGAGAAGCGACTCGTCATTTCTGTTAGGTCTTTCAAGCGTTCAAGATGTCCTTGTGTTGAACCTCCGGGAAGTCAGCTGGGGCACTTTCCTCAAGTTTGGGCGTTTCCAGCAACATGATTTCGCCGTGAGTGTATATCTGTCACATATTATTATAATTTATTAGTTCTTATATTTATAGTGTCAATCATGGTATTTTGAGTGTACGTGTTAATGGTTTATTTAACACGTTTCAGTATTTAGGAAACTTTTATTTATGATATTAGCACTGAACCTCATCTGTCCGGGTCCATATAATCCAATTAACTCGCTTATTTAAACCCAGATTAACCGAATCCTTATCTGATCGCACCTCATCCTAATATAACCATTTATCCGTTTCTAGCTCATCCGAATCTCTCATTTGTTCGTCCCATCTCATTCAAATTGTTCATTTATCCGGACAATCTTGTTTGCACTGACTATCATCTCCGAGGAACTGCAGGTCTTATGAAGAAAATCTTTATATCTGCTCTCTCTCGATTAACTGTTGCCAAATCTCCTAGCTTTAAGTTATGTTGGGAGATGGTGGGGTAAGGGGATGCTAGCAACATAGACGAACCAGCGTTGCTAGATTTATCTTATATTCAAGGGCAGATTAACCACACAAAAACAAGAAAATTACTTTTTTTTTCATTATCAGCATGCAGTTACTTCAGATACGATATCTAGTGCAGCCTTTTTGATTTTTGGCCCAGCATAAGCCTCGTTTGGGAATACGTAACTAGGTTGGTGGATACGTACTTTAAGATTTGAATCAGCACCATTTTAATATTTTGAGGGTTTCGTTGTTTCGGATCTTCCCATGTTTCTTTGGAACTAAGATGTGTACCGAAAATCAGCTTCTGCCAGCAACGACTGCAAGCTTCTAATGTAAATCGATACTGGCACGTTGATATAAAAACGGTCCAACATATTGCATTGTATTTTATTTAAACCCTAAACATCTCTCTCCAGATCATTCGGATGAACGAGGTTTTACTTGCTCTATACTTCTGCTTGTGTATTTGCTATTTAATTATATCAATCTTAAGAGGGAATATATATATATAAATCTTAAGAGGGTATATATATATATATAAATATAACGTAACAAAATATAATATAATAAATACAATTTTCTTGGAATGTAATCTTCAGGTATTAAGATAAATGCTATCGATAGCTTTGACTTGCCTGTTCAGTTTATGGCCGATTTCCATATTTTCCTGATTGTGTATTCTGAAGATTATGACTCTATAGTTGATGCTGTAATCATTAGTTATCTCAGATTCAAACTCACTTTTAAGGGGGTGCTTTACCGTAGAACTGGCCGCAATTTTGTTGGTAGTCCGCTCTAAGAACGTAACTTAAACAGGAGGAGGGTGAATTGTGACAGTTTGTTTCTCACTGATTTGCAACTATGTACCATACTGAAACAGGAGTGTGAACATTGACAATTATTAGCTAAAAGTGATGACATACCTAAAGAAACAGGACGGCGAGGGTGTGTTTTAATTGAATACACTATCGATCGCCTGGAAAGAGGTTGGTAAACACGATTGGGTAGTGTTTTTGGAGCTGTGATTGGGTGTTTACTATCTATCTTGTGTTGCGATTCTAGGTTGTAAATTGTGTACTATGCTAACAGGGTGAAATAAAACTCCTCAAAACAATAATAATGTAATACTGTGATGTCTCTTTCTCGGATGATAGCAAGTCAAGGAAAAGTTGAAGGTTTATCAAGATTATGATAATCGCTTTAGGGAAATCCCCGTCATTATATCGGCCTCATGATCCACTTCAGGCTCAAGCAAAACAGAATTTATTGTCATCAGTCGGGAATATCCACCTTAACTTGTTTTCCTCGATGTGTGTGTACATTTGTTGCCGCAATCTCTGTTGGTTCATGTTCTCACGTGTCTTATTGAGAGTTTTACTGGCTCTATCGATGATGACTCAATGAACACAGTTACGTAACTATTCTTGGTATCCCTCTCCTTTCTGTCAAGTTGTTTTTCTCTTCCGTCAGTTTGCTTGTCTCCCTTTATGTTTCTTCTTCCGTCAGTTTGCTTGTCTCCCTTTATATCTCTTCTTCCGACAGGTTGCTTGTCTCCCTTTATATCTCTTCTTCTGACAGGTTGCTTGTCTCCCTTTATATCTCTTCTTCTGACAGGTTGCTTGTCTCCCTTTATATCTCTTCTTCNTCCCTTTGTGTCTCTTCTTTATGGCAGGTTATTTGTTTCCCTTTGTGTCTCTTCTTTATGGCAGGTTATTTGTTTCCCTTTGTGTCTCTTCTTTATGGCAGGTTATTTGTTTCCCTTTGTGTCTCTTCTTTATGGCAGGTTATTTGTTTCCCTTTGTGTCTCTTCTTTATGGCAGGTTATTGGTTTCCCTTTGTGTATCTTCCTTCTGTCAGGTTATTTGTCTCCCTTTATATCTCCTCTTCTGGCAGGTTATTTGTCTCTCTTTGTGTCTCTTCCTTATGTCAGGTTGCTTGTCTCCTATTTTGGCAGGTTTTCCCCTCCATGTATCCTCCTTCTGGCAGGTTGTTTATCTACCTTTCTCTCTCTCTCTTTCTTCTAGCAGGTTATTTGTCTCCCTTCCTCTCTTTCTTTCTTCTGTCATGTTATTTGTCTCCCTTCTTCTGTCTCTTCCCTCTCACAGTTTTTTTTATCTATCTACCTTTCTTCGTCTCTTCCTTTTGGTGGGTTATTTGTCTTCATTCCTCGTCTCTTTCTCAACAGGGGATGCAAGGAAATGCTTTAAATTTAATCTCTCTTGAAGATATCGAATTTATTTTTTAAATATAGTTGGATTTGAGTTATTAATTTCATAGATCTCTTACTAGTAACCACCTTGGACATTGAAGGGAATAAAAAACTATTTATTTTTAGGATTTGTTCAACTATTTGGGCTACACTACACACATTTAAATTACTTATAAAAGGGTAGGGATGAGTTATTAATAATATATTTGGGGGAGCGAGGTTTAATATCGTGAACACCTCCCAATCGGTAAGGTCCTGTAATTACCCGATAAAATACTGGCACTCTTAAAACTTTCATCCTGTTCCCTTATGTTTGGTAGTTTATGCCACTGATAACCCGTACTGGCACTAAAGAAAGTCAAATTTACACATACCAATTGACTACTTGACACACTACAGTTTACTATATAGGCCTCAATGTCTACGAGAAGAGTATCTCAATCGTCGAAATGGAGGGCTACAGTAAGAATGTGTGTGCAAATTAAAATGGTTTACCTTACTTTACATCCATTACGATTTCCAGCCTGTGGCCTGAGTAAGTTTTTTATTCAAGTCATATATTTTCCACTACCAGCTGGTGAGACCTGTCGTAGCTAGCTTCATATGCCTTATATTCTAGCTTAAGACTGGGACAGGCCCAACATCCAGTCCCTTGCCGTTAACTCATCATTGTGAAAGGGTGAACCCATATTTCACCGATGATACATTTTTAGCCGTGCTGGGAATCGAACCCGGGACCCTCAGCTCAGTAGACTGACACGCTGCCGATTGAGCTAAGGCACTGACAAACTAAAATTAATATTGTTATTACTACGAATAAAAAGTATTTAATTTATAATAAACTCCATGGCGTCAGCTCGCAATTTAGCCATACTGACCGAGTGGCTGCCATCTGTTGGTGAAGGTAGTGCCAACTCATACAGCTAACAGCTAGGGGGTGTCATATGGTCAGCACAATGAACATAATTAATTAATCTCAGTTTACTATACCTGCGCCGTTAATTATATCATTCCTCACTCCTTATTTGTCCTCGCAAGGCTGAGTTGATCCCGTTCCAGACCCAATGCTTCACAGAAAATCTGGAAGAGCCAGGGATTGAATCCGGGACTTCTGGATCTGTAGTCAAAATATTACTATCAGCATTGTTTTATTTTAAATTACTTTGCTGTTTTTATCATGTTTAGATATGCATATTATGATATTAAATATATATGTATAGTTTATATGACATGTGAATATGTGTGGTACGACTGTGCGTTTAAAAAAAATCTCCTTAATTTGGTTCTGCTTTCCTAATTTATTATACTTTAATAATATGTTTCTAAATGTACAATCATGGGTAGAGAGAGCTACGTGATCAATATTTATTATTATTATTATTATTGGTAATTGTTTTGGAACCCTCGTACTTGACCCTCGAGCCATCCACGTGTGCTCTACGCACTAACCAGAGGCAGATACACATGGCACAGGTCAAAGGGTGCGTCGCACCACTGATGTTGCTGCAACATATCGACCGATATTCTATTTCACTATCAACGTGCGTCATTAGCACCCCAAGCGGGAGATAAAGCAACTGTTCCGTCATCGTGATTAGGGTGGGAAGATCCTTGACACCGTTAACGTTTGGGGACATAATAATATTGTTTTTCCGGGATTGTTTCGGGCTCACACGTCGTAATATTTTATATGTGCAGCTGTGGACATTAACTTTGTGTCCTTTAGTAATATAGCAATATGTTCAATAACTAGAAGTCCTTGCAGCAGGCATTAAGTCACACGACCTGCATCATCTAACCCAGGGGTCCCAAACTACAGCCTGCGGGCCGAATTCGTCCAACATAACTGACCTAGCTTCTTGACGGTTTAAATATTTACATTACTAAGAATTTTTATGTGGGGAATGCCAGGCCTCCACCGTGGTTCGGATTCCACGTTAAACTGTAGGTCCTCCATTTCATCTCACAATCACCCTACCATTACACATTAGCGTAAGTGCGTATAACCCGAACGGGTAGTAAGACGCGGTGATAATAATAATAATAAGAAGAAGAAGAATTCTTATGAAACTAAACCTCAGGTGGATAAGAATTCTCGCCATATTAAATCATATAACACCTGTGTCTATAGTCAAATGGTCTAAAGCAGGGATTCCCAAACATTTTAGACCGAAGGAGCCCTCACATCAGAAAAAATACACGGCGGAGCCCTCATACAATATCTTGCACTAATATTATTTAAATAAAGACAGTTAAATTTACAAGTATTTTACTTGAATAATTATTCAAAGAAAAAAATACATTTCGCATATACTTAATAGTGGAAAAAGTTCCACGTGCAAAATAAAAGTATATATTTATTTATTGGTGGCTTGGGTGAGCTTGCTTTTGATAACAAAGTGTTTCAATATTTATAGTTATGTTTGTCAGCTGTAAGTGCGTATAATCTTCTATAATTAGCCTGTTTTTTATAGTACATAGTATACAATGAAAAAGTTTTGATTCCTTAATTCTGGGTACATTCCCTGGATATTTCAATCGAAAAACTTAGTAATTTCTTTCCCCTGAAATATTGTTTTAAAGCATGATTGGTTGAAATTTCTCTTTTAAACACAATTCGTTGACATTGGCAAATTTCCTTTATTCAAATTTGAAAAATACTGGCAATCTTAACGACCGATTCAATTCTATTGTGTGAAAAACAAACAAAGAATATTATAAAATTGCTTTACAGGGCTTGAAATAACTATGGACGAAGCCCAAGGACAGTTTGAAATACGCTGGTCTAAAGTGTCACTCTAGCAACATACTGGATTGCCGGTAAAATGGAGTCATGGGTTCGAATCCCAGCTAGATGTAATTATAGTGTTATTTACTATATGGTTTCCCACTTTCACTACGGCTACATTTCCTCTTAACTCCGCCTTCTTCCTTATATAATTGATATAAATATTCAGATATAATGATACGCGCTGCAACAAAGAAATTACGATATGTCTAAGGACTCTTAAACAACACAACTCGCAAGTACTAACTATGGAATGTATTGTTTCAGGGAGAGTGGAGGACGGGCGGCAACACTCCTGGCTGAACCTTCTAGACTGTGATAACGCTGCTTTCCTGGCCTGTGCAGGTGGGTCAACCTGGTTGTACAGTACTGTTTCTATGTCTTCTAATACACTCTCACCTTAGTTGTACAGTACTGTCTCTATAGACCGTTCGTCCACCGAGAAAACCAACGCGACGCGATACATCGTGGGCAACTGATCACGTTTCTCGTCCACACAAGAAACATATTTACTATCAGTCTCGAGAATGTCGTCGTCTGATGAGGACCTGGTTGTTGGCTATATCTACATATAAGCTCGTATAATGGCCCGGAAACAACTTTGGGCTAGTCCGGATTTTGAAAGGGAAAAAAGGGGGTTCGAAATTATAAATTTCATCGGTTGACCGCAAATTGTAAAGGAAGAAGAATGTTTTATTTCTCTTAAAATCAAAATATTAAAGTGATTTCTTACTTCTTAATGTTGTGAAAAGCAATATATGTGTTCCTTACCTGGAGCTTGCCCCCCTTCTACCCTCTTCCGTTCCCTTGGTGGTCTATATTTCCTTCTCTCTCTTTCTCTCTTCCGAGCTATAATTACGATCCACAATTAATTTACATATGCATTTATCCCCCCTCCTCCCCCCTGAGTGGTCTCTCCCGAGCCAGAGGACCCGCGCAATTGATGCCAGGCCTCGTGCTTTTCCTTACTCCATACAGTCCATACCCGGTGAATTACCGTTACATGGAGTCTTTTGACAAGTTAGAGCCAGAATCCCATCTCGTGTATCTCGATATTAACGGACTCTCAAAAAGTATGTTAGATTATTTGCCCTCTGGGAATTTCAAATGGCTCGGCGAAGTCGAAATTGAACGTTTCGACGTACGAACAGGAGCTCTGAATCGGAGACGGGCTATATGCTTCAGGTGACGTTGGGATACCTGCAAGAGATGCACGATGCGCATTCGGACTAGCATTCTGTCCTGAGAAAAGTGTACCTCCTACAAGGAAACTGGAGAAACTACTGACGACACTGGTCGACAAGACCAGCTACATTATTCATTACAGGCATCTGAAACCGTGTTTGGAAAATGGTCTCAAACTGGCTGGAGTACAGAAAATACTTGGTTTCAAACAGTCACCTTTGATGACCTAGTATATTACTCTGAATGTGAAAATGCTTAGTAAGGCTACTAACGAGTTTGAAAACATGTTTTTCAAACTGATGAATAAAGTGGCTTTCGAATGACTATTATCAAAGAAACTAAAGTACCGGACGATCAAGATCACAACATGACGGGAAGAACAGTTTTGGGCAGGTAACCTTTTCACCAGCCCCAACTTTAAGAACCGGCCCATCGAATCAGAGAGCTTGGTCATAAACTAGATGCAGCCTCAGGAAATTTACTTTGATATGCCCATTTATGCAAGGTTTTTACTATGGAAATATTAAAGGTGATTATGTACGGGCTTTATTTTCAGATAATGGTTCCAGATTTTCCGACAGATGCTCTCGGACTACAATACACTGGCACTGACTCTTTTATTTATATGAAATCTGTGTAGATGACGCGAATAAACGGTTAATTCTTCTTTCTAAATACTATCTGGAAACCTCTTCTTACGATGAAGATAATGTGTACGGCAGGCCAGTAGTAAACAAGGGTGTACTCGGCAAACTTAAATAGGAGACCAAAAGACTAATCATCGCCGAGTACGTCGGACCAAGAACGAAACTAGACTTGTTCAAGGTACAAGGAGGAAAAGAAATACTAATGGAGTAAAAAATACCGCTTTAAAGACGCTTAGTATTTACGACTACCGCGACTATTTGGATAACGAAGAGGCTTGACTCATACGAATGGTCAATCAGAAACTTTTAACTCAAAAGTTAATCGCGTCGTGCTATGCTCTTTAGATTACAATGGATGTACAGTATCAGTACATACTCTACCATGATAACACTATGCCGTCCCCGACCAGTGTCCTGCTACCACGACAGTTAATGGTCAACGCCTCACGTACTGACACTTGTATGTGAAAACTTAGACTGTGTGTTTACCATTGATGACACGTTTCGCAAGTGAAAACGATTTTATTGAGCAATGTGTATCAGACACACGTCTTGCAAAAAAAAAAAAAAGTGTTGAGTTAATACTAGGTAAATACTTTGTGTATATCAGTGACACATCTTTAACCTTTTTTCTGTGCCAGTATCAGAGGCACGTTTTAAACTTTTTGAGTAAATACTTATTGGATGTGAAAACGTTTTTTAGTTGATACTTAACACCAATACTTTGTGCTAGCTATCATCAATTAATAAAAACAAGTTTCAGGTCAATACTTTGTGTTTGTATCAGAGGTACACATTATATTTTTTGTATAAATTCTATTCTATGACTGTGAAAATGTCTTTTTTTTTAGTACCTACTATGTACCAATTCTTTATAATGTGTATCGCTAGAAAAAATCAAAACTTTTAGATTAAATACTTTGTGCCCAAGGCAGTAGTCGGAAAGGGGGGGTGTTCGACCCCCCTCCCCCCGAAATTTTATTAACATTATACATCTGGCTTTATTTATGGTTCAAACAATCTCAAAATTAAGGTACAAGTACAAATCGGGGTGGGGGGGGGGGTAC
>CABFOV010005636.1:15941-31163 GCA_902141375.1 Timema poppense
GTTTGTTACCATAAATACACTTTTTTTATAGACCTGTTTATCATTTAGAATTTCTTCTAGCCTCTGGCAATTGGGGGATAGGCCCATCAAAACACCCCTGAAATTATTGGCTGGCTACGGCCTTGTTTGTGCCTGTATCAGAAACACTTACGTCTAAATACTTTTGTGCATATATAAAAAAAGATTAAACCTCTTTTGAGTAAATAGCTTGACAGTTAAAATATAATTATAAACTGTGTGTACTAGTTACTAAATTAATTAAGATGATAGTGATTAACTTTTATTTCTCACTTATACATTAAGATTATAATTAAATTCAGTGGCGGAGCGTGATGTTTATTTTGGTGGAGCCAGGTCAAAGCTTACCGGTAGTGATTTTTTTCTCACCAGGTGTTAACATATTATATTAAATTCATTTAAGTTTTCCTAATTTCTTAGACTCATTAGACTTACAAAATCACTAAACAAATCTACAATCAGAAAGAATAAAATAATATAGGTTATGAAATAAACTTACCAAGTGATGACATTACTTGTACAAAAGTCAGGCACGTCCTATTTCTTAAAGCCAGTTCATGAGTGGCACAGTACTTTGATCATTCTATTAATCTGCTTAATATATGCCTATATTTTTGGACAGCTGTTAGTTGTGTTTTTGGACCGAAATTTTGACCGCGGAATTTATCTGTGATGCAATATTAACTGTTCCAAAGGCTTTAAACTTGAATGCATTTTCCAATTTTGTTTTTATTGTTATTTTACTCAAATATAAAGATCATTACAGCCAACCGTTGTCTACAACCCCTCATCACCAAATAACAAACGATAAAAACAAAATAAGCTTCGTTTTTCTTCACTCAGTTATCCACAATTGTTTACCAAACCAATCATTAGTAAAAATGATTTTTTCTTGCCATCCACCTGCATAAATGTAAAGTAATTATACTGATGTTCTCCTAACTATTTAATTTCCAGTTTTTCTTGCAGTTTTAATAAAAAGATCAGAGTTTTTTTTAACGAATCTACTTTTTTCATTTTAATTAATCATTTTCACTAACCATCCTACTTCTTGGGTTTTAAACACTTATTGAAACACAGACGAAAAACAAAATATAGACCACCTTTATCGTATAATGGATTGACCTTGAGATACATCTCCCATTGGGTGTGACTTCTCTGAGAGGGCCCTGTCCAGCTTTTATATTCAGTCACTAGAGCGCTGGTACAGTCCTCGCGTGACGTTTGGAGCGATAAATTAATAAACTTGACTTGAATACTGTGTAGCCAATCTAATAATTCACTGCGTTTAGAAAATGGTGTTCCACTTCATATTCATAACAAAATATTTTATCTCTTATATATAAAATTCTCGTGTCACAATGTTCGTTCCCGTATTCCTCCGAAACGGCCTGACCGATTCTCATGAAATTTTGTGAGCATATTGAGTAGGTCTGAGAATCGGCCAACATCTATTTTTCATACCCCTTAGTGATAAGGGTTGTCCACCCTTAACATTTTTCTATAATTTTTAGACATTTTTTTAATATCTTTATTTTTTTTATTATGTCGCATTAAAAAATACATACAACCCTAAATTTTTACCCTTTTATCACCAACCCCTATTTTTTAATAGCCATTTTAGTAATTTAATCATTTTTCATCCCCGGTCGATAACTGATCAATCGTCATGTGCCAATTCAATTCAAACGTATTCAGTTTCCGATTAGATTGGCATTTGCAATGACTATCAACAAATCCCAAGGTCAAACGATGTCTATTTGTGGCTTAGATTTGAGAACACCATGTTTTTCACACGGACAATTATACGTGGCATGCTCTCGAGTGGGTAAACCATCCAGTTTGTTTGTGTTAGCTAAAGATGGACTAACAAAAAATATTGTTCACGCTATGGCATTAAGAGATTGATATTGTTTGTTAGTGTTACTGTCGTAATTGATTAATTAATGATATATAATTTTAAGGAATAAATTATAATAACTTAAAAATAATGTTTGCCTTTTGTTATTTTTATATTCCCTCATCGTTCACAGCGCTCCATGCCTATTTCACGCATATACCACATTCTTACACACTTACAATAAGTAAGCTATTTTTTGTCTACACTAGAAATTACTTAAAAATTATTTATATGGCAAAACAACGTTTGCCGGGTCAGCTAGTAGAATAAAAAAATTTGATGCTAAGAAATGTAGATGTGGCCTGTCCGCTTTGGCCCCTGATGAAATTGCTTATACAAAGAACCAGAGTACAAATACGGTTAAACATGGCGAGTATCTAAGAAGAATATGAGATAAAGCTGACCCAATCTTATGCCTTGGCGATAAAGTTTTTTTCTCAATCTTTTACACAATATGTCCATCTTTATAGTGTGCTTGAGGTTATAACCGTTCTATCCTTATTTCAGCATATCGATCACAGTACATGTAGGATCATTTAACGATTTCATGAAAGATAATTTATCATTCCCTTTAACATCAACTATCCCAGCAACATGAGCAAGTGAATACCGAAGTGCGCGAGTCTCTTCATAGTTCAGTTCTACTTTCTCCCATTTGACACGAAGATAAGATTTAAACCATATTTATTGATATGCCAGGAGGAGATCTTCGAAGGAGTAAGGAGGTTTTTAAGTAATTATTATCAATGGCATATTATCACTCACGGTTATATACATACGTTTAACGGTGAAACAGTCTGTATATTCTTCATTTTGAAGACCTTCAAAGTCTAGAATCAATAATGGAGTTATAGTGATACATACACATGGTTGTTTCTTCGTCTTAGTCTTACTTTTAGGTTTGACGATCGATTCGGCAGAAGTAACGGCCGCTGTATCCGGCTCGTCTTTATCGCAAACACAGAAAAAATTGACGTATTTAAACAGCGCGATAATTTGAAGCATAAAACTGATTCGGATCGTTTTGTGTAATGCTCTTAACCAAATCACAAACGTGTTGACTGATCAAGCTTAGTATTTTTAATTAATTTACAGAGGAGTGTGACATTTTCTGTAGCGCACGTGTAGACGGTACCGATATGACTGGCACATTTCCCTACACTGCGTAAGGTGTTGAGCAACCTCAGTGAAGGGCAACCGAGATTGCCCAGCTAGTCACTGTAGTCGATGGTACTTTAAAGCCAAGTTAGCTTCTCTGTTCCGTTAGGATATATCGTAAACGATGTCTCTCTCTTCAGATGAAAATTAACAAAGTAGCCTAGTTCGGAGTAGAGTTTATCCCACTCTATCGAGACAGACCGTGATGGTGATTATTCCTTGACGATAGTAAACCAATCTGGAAAGAGGGAAGGAACTTATAGAGTTGAACGCTTTGGGCGAATCAGAACATTTGATGGCCAGCTCCTTGATGAGGACGATACCTTCTTCGCTCAGAAACCCTCACACGTCGATCAGCATACTGTCGTTGCCGAGTCGTTCCTCATCCATTTATGACGCCATCTTGCTGACGTCACTGCTCGACAGGTTTTAGCGAACCATTCAATCGTGTATGATTAAGCAGAAAGCTTTAGTGTTGGCGAGTATCACACTCGAACGTTACACGACATGTTATAACATAGTCCTTGAGAGTATCTTCATGTTTACTCGCATCAAACACAACAATAAACACCACAGATTTTAAATAAATGCTCTGGATCGAACATTGGTAGAGGCGCACTCGTACCTTAGTACAAATTCTGAAAATTGGCAAAGTCTTCATTAAAAGTCCAAGTTTAGATCTTCTTAGGGGTACATGATGAAATTCAAGTAGCGTTTAACCGAGCGTAGATTACAATGATCAAACTTGCTTCTTCCGTAGCCGTCGTATTGTTACGTCCAGTCTGAAGAGCACAAATGACATAATGCTGTTTTTCCAACATGGTTGAAATTTTTGCGTGGAGGTCGGCACTTTCGGATACTCGTTCACTTCCTACTTACGAAATGGGAGATTGATAGCGCGTCCGCTCTTGATAAAGTTGAACAGATTTAGTCGATTCAAATCGTCCTACTTGATGTGAGGTATTAGCCATGAGATTTTATTTATTTCAATCTTGAAAGACGTCTCTGGGTTCTCTTGTAGTAGTGCATTACTTCACTGTCAGTCGTCAATCGGACAAGTACAAACTCTGGTTTAGCATTGATCAGTATGCGGGGATAGTCTTCCTCGAATCCTAGTGTGAAACGTAAAGGGATGCATACGTCAAAGATATCTGTCGCGACATGTATTGTACTTCGTCGAGTTTACATCTCGCGTGTTCAAGGTACGCTTGCTCACCTTTCCGAATTGAAATATAGTTTTTGAGCTGAGTTGATAGATATACCTACATCTCTCCATTGATCGATCTCTACTCCGTTGATCTCAGAGGAAATTCTAGAGAAGAGATTAATTTAAACGTAATTGAGGATTTTCGAAGTTCTCCCGACAGCACTCTTATCTAGCAGCAAACGTACTTTGATGTGCAGAAGTGAATGGTGTGGTAAGGTGTACAATCCTTCTTGCTGGATATATATCCTAAGCTAATTTTCTTTATCTAACTGTCCAGTAATATACAAAGCGTAGGAATGATAATGGAAACTGTTCACAGCAATATTGAATGTGGCCGGCTTTCCAACTTACACGCATATGTATCAATTACGCTAATGACCTAGTTCTGGATCTTTTGAATTTAGAGGAAGTGTACCCGCAGTTGCGTGGAGGAAGTGCGGGAAACCATTTAGGGAAAACTACCTTCATTACACCCGACCATGATTCTAACCCCGATCTCCTCGTCATCGGCATTTAAGTTTATTGCGAGAGTTACGCCTAAGACAATGCGGCCACTGGAGCAGCTAGGTATCTGTTGACTGGGTTGTGCTGGCGAAATATGCTGTCTGATATTTGTTGAGAATGTGTGTTGAGTTATCTGTTGAATGTATGTGCCAACTAGGTAGGTCCTATCTGTTGAGTGAATATTCTGAGATATATTATCTTGATTGGATGTGCATCGTTGTACCACTTTCACAAATAACTGTTACCGGCAGAGCTTAGTTCAGCGCCAGCGTTTCCGACTGTTGGGATTCGAGTTCAAATATCACTCGAGTTACATTTACGTGGTTTTTCATCGTGTTTCCTAGAGTATACTCGTGCATTTCCTCTTATTCACACCGCTCATCCCTATCCTCTTAGATTTTCTCGGCACATGGCATTCAGCTTGACCTAACCCAATTCCTAGAGATCCTTTAGTTTTGGTGCGCTTTTAATACATTATAAAGAGAGCTTATAATGTATTTTTAGGTTTCACTTTGTTGCGCTTTTGATTAGTAAAAAAGTAAAATGTGGGCTTTGGATCAAACATTTTTTTAGTCTCTGGAATAAAATGCCGACCCAAGTTTTCAAACGAGAACCATTTGGGTAGAATTATGATATAGTCTACTTTCATTCTCAATAGACTATGATGAAAATTGCGAAATGTACATGTAAAAATCATTATTAAGGTAATTATATTGATTGGTAGTAATATAACTGAACAATGAATATTGAATCATGTTAAAACTGTTTCTTCTGTTTGTAAATTAACATTTAAGATATTTTTTTGACAGATAAACAGAAGTGAAGAGTTCTATGCAAGTGACAAATATTTGATAGTTATTTTACTAATTTAAGAAAGATTGTATTGACACTGTTTTGGACCCCTCTCATATATTCAAAAAGTCATGGATTAAGTTTATTTTTCTTTAAAGAACTGTTTATAAAGTTTCCTTTTAATACTTCATCCGCGGAAAATCGCGCGTTTTCAGAAGTAATTCCAATGTATCGCGCTTTAAAGTTTTCTTTCTTTCTTTAAAAGACCAACTCCATTTTATTAAAAAAAAATCATGTGACGTGCTGGCTCCCTTTGCCCAATAAGAAGCTAGCCTTCACAACATCAGGTTGCCAGGAGTTCTCCTATTAGTTTCAACACTGGCGACAAGGGGTCCAAGAAGTAAGGGGTAAGTCATATATAAGCAGCTTGTGCGTATAAATCTAGACAGTACACAGTACTCAGAATACTGACCATTTTAATATAACTGAAAACAAAATTTTGAACAACATTAGCTTTGACTCTCCATGTCAGTTAGGAAACTAACAAATGACTGTATCAATATCAATTTTATATCAGTAAAAGTGTAATCAAATCAATAAATGGTGTAAAAAATCAAATTTTATTGATTTCAATCGAACCACATAAAATCAGATCGTCATAGTCGTGTGGTAAGGAGTGCGTAGTAAGGCATGCACGTATTGTCGTCATCATAAAACCCGGTATCGTTATACTTACTGCTCACCGTAAGGCACACACGGGTCCACATTATTACATCCGCATCATCAGCAGCATCATACAATCCGGTATCATTATAATTGGTGTCCAATCGCAGGGCAAATATCACAATAAAATCCCATATCGTTATAAGATTTGTTTGCCTAATTCGGATTTGTATATTGAAGTATACTTCTGTTGCACACTATTTTTATATCAAACTGAGTATTTAACTTATAAATCCATTTGAATTTAAAAAACATAAGAAGAATAAGTATATTAAATGTCCTGATTATTTCTTTGCAGTTCGGTCCATTCAGTAACCTAAGATGTTCACAAACCTAGTGTTGGCTATTGCATTTAAATCGAGCAGATAGTTACTATCAAGTTCAAAATAAGGCAGGAATAAGTTAGATTATGCTTTTAATCAAACTTTAAAATAAAGCATGCTCAACAAGGGTTAGTAACTATTTTAATTCATTACCGGCTTTATCCCTTTAAACGGTCATTTATGTTTCCTAAGAACTCCTTAAACAACAGTATATTTTTCAAAACAATAAAACATTTTATTTCAAACAGGTATAGTACTTTTGATGGATAATATAATAACTAAAATAGGTACATAATATTATAATAAAATATATAGTAAGATATTTAAAATTCATACTGGCACACGGGGAAAAAATCTCTAAAAACAATTTAGAAATAGGGCAGGCAATCTCAAAAAGGTTTGCCAACCCTGCCTTACACTGTGTTGGTTGTTGTGTTTACTGCACCAATGTACAACTCATTTCAAATTTGATCTCGAGCGGAAAATGCCGGGTAGACCTCCCTCCCTCTCATCATTAGTGTGGGACGTGTGACGTCACACTCCTGTGTGTGGGTGCTCGGGAAAACACCCTGACACGCACCGGAAATACACGAGTGTCATCGTGAGGCTGAAATCGAACTAATGACTCCCAGCCCTTTCCTCTACAGAATTATGGATCCCACGCAAGGAGAACCTACACTCGTTGCATGCACTCTGTCATCCATATCTGAGTCTAGAGCAGAACACATTGACAGGGTATCGAACCCGACTCCCAAAAATCTGCCACGAGCGAAACTTCGGTATTAGCGTTTATTTAATTCCAATATATCACCACCACCACCTGGAATTGAACCAGGGTCTCTAAAACTTCTGGTGGGCCACTTTAACCAATGAGCCTCAGAAACGGGCGACAAGGTATTTTAGTTCATTGTTATTTAACATAAGGGCTATCAAACTCTCATTCCGAGAGGAAATGCTGAGAAGGGACCTGCATAAGTACGTAGAGAGAGAATGGGAAAATCCTCCGCCATCTTCTCGGACTGGGTAGTTCAGTTCAAATCATGTAACACACCCCGCATGCCATGCCCTCGTTTCAGAGACTGCGCGCGCACTCATCAGGAAATTGTTGGTTGCAAACTGTCCGCTCCCTTATAGCTCCACTTTAATGCGTCATAAAATGTGTCTAGAGCCATGATGTTTTGTTTATTTACCGCCAAGGCCTCGAACATATGACCCTATTAAGATCTGTATATACGTCAGTTAATAGCCTCAAAGGCTTCCTGATTCGTTTCAAACCCTGCATACACACGAGGCCGTACTCTCGCGGTTATCTTACGAAAATCCTATGCGTGTCTTCAACATGGTCCGTTTAGAGAGCTTGTACATGCGTGGAAGCCATTTTATTTTGTTTAAAAAAATGGACATTAGCATTTGGGTAGTTCGTTTCTCAAAATCTACCAACATTTTTTAGGCATACTCTTTTTTAAATATATTAATATTATCTGACCTATACTTTTTCCAAAGTGCACGGATAGCGCTTGAAAATATCAATAAAATCAGACACATTTTGATGCTGTGTCCCTAATTTCACTGATTAGGACATGCGGTGCGAAACTGAGAAAGTAAAAGGACAAAGCACATAAAACCATTCTGGGCAACCCAGGAACTGTTAATTCGGTCACTTGGAAGGGGTGCTCTTTCTGCTCAAATCTTCCCAACCATAGATCGAATTGGGTCGCCTCGAGGCTACCTGTTCTTGTACACACGTCAGTATTTCGTGGTGTTTTCACCCGCTCAATGGGTGTTGTCTCGGTCCACCCATCTGGTCGGTATTGAATATTGCTAGGGTACCACATTTAGCTGTACCTATTATTATTTTTTAATCACAAGTAGAATACTCATTGGCCAGATATCAATGGAAATATATTTCCATGTGAGGTGTGTAGAGCCTATGTATGTTTGGTCAAATGGGACCGAGTGGTAAAGAACATAACACAGGTAGTTTAAACAAACTTTGTTTCTCACTGTCTTGAGGCCATCAACTGACGTGTGAACTGGGCCTATAAGCAGGCATAGTAGGTGAATGTAAGGCCACTTTTATTGGAATGGATAGTAAATTTGCAAGTAAGGTTAGCTCAGTGGATTACACCCTTGACTCAAGGTGGCATGCAATAACGAGGCTTAATGTTGTTTAAATGCTACAACTCAATGTCACCAAACTTATGCCACAATCATGAAATTTATTTTCAGGATATAAGTTTGATTAACATTACTTCACTTTTAACATATCCTTGCGACCGTTTGTGTATACAACTTTAATCTGCCCAGATTTAATAAACATACATTTTGGAATATTATACAACACACATACCTTAAGTCAAATACACATGACACAACTTACTGTACACTAAATTGTAACATATAGATGGTGTCGTGTAAAACACCAAAGCTTGTATAAGATCTGCTTTGCACAACTTATTGTATACAATTTTAAGGAATAGAACACGTCCTATATCGGCCAGTTTTATTGTACAACTTTTGGATTGTTAACAATAGATAACCGTATAACACGAACGAGTAGTAGGACGCGGTGCTAAATTAATTAATACAAACTGTTATTAATTTAAAGTAATATTTGTATTACAATAAATATAAACACAAATATAAATACAAACTCAATATATTTACTATTGATTTATCTAATATCTGATATTATTCCATTAAAAGCAAAGAAACTATCGCATTGCACACAATATTGTATGCAATGTGCCGTGTGAACTAATGTAAAGAGTATAGAAAGTTAGCGTCACTTGGAGGCATTTGATTATGTCATTGCTTACGTCAACCAGTACACCAATTATATTTAGATATCAAGACAGCGACACATGCATTTTTTTTTTTAAATAAGTAGAATAATGACGTTGTTTGAAAATTGGTATGGATTTTGAAATTGAATTTATTGTTTAAAGTTCCAATACAAGACCTGATTTTTAACAACTTCTTCCATGTAGTTTTGTGTACGAAACGCCCTGGCTCGTGTACAATTGTTCAATTTCTGGCACTACTTTTTCCACAAGAAGTTGTGTCCTGTGTACCTAGCTAAATACTCAATTTTGGTTGTACCAACACACAACTAAGAAAAATGCACAAATATTTTAATCTTACAGTTAAAACGATATATACTAAAAAAATATCACCTTGATAAATTACGCCTTTTTCTGTTAACTATACTGCTAGTCTGAGTAACAGTGGCAGCAGGGATGCAAGTGAATCACTTTTTCCACTTTAGTTATCTTTTTCTTGCGAATCACCTTTAGTTAATAATATTTACAAGAAAACTCAATTTTAATTATTTTTTTTCATAAATTAATTATTTTTTTCAGTTTCAAGATTTTTTTCAAGGAATATTCTTAATTTAGAAATTATTGGAACTTTTAAAATACCGTACACTTGCATTTTGTTTGCTACTCGTATGTCTGTATTTGTAACAAACTGTCATTAAGTCCCAATAAGTGAGTATTTTCTGAAACATTATCACTGTTTCATTCTAATGAAATAACCACTAAACGAATCATAAATTATATCGCAACAATTTCTAGATCCTTACCATTGGATGTTCCTAATTATAGTTTGTTCAATGAGTGGAACATTTTGCAGCTAGAGGATAAAATTCTAAAAAAGAAAGCAGTTATTTTAATAGACGAATATTGAAGTCATGTTTCACATTATGTAATGCAGTTGAAAACATTAAATAGCCAACTCTTTGTAAAGTTTTTAAATCTTCTCTGTCTCTTTCCCAATGTAAAGGCAAATTTTGAAGCAATATTTAGCTCCCTAAGTTGGGTCCCTTATATGACTCAGAATATACTTAAAGGCATGTCCTACAACAAACGATGCATCACTATTAGGTATTGGGCCTTCGAATAGCTTGAGTCCATAAGGATATTTGAAATTCGAGGATTCAAAAAAATAACGGATTCAAAATAAATAAAATTTTGAATTTGACTCACTCACTGAAGTACTCATCACGATGTCTCCAGAACTCCTTGATCTTGACTCATTAAATTCTGCAGGGGGGGTTCCTTTCATGTCGTAGGTATCCGATAAGGGGGGTGAAACGGGTTGGAACGATTTTAAAGGTATAGCCATATTTTCCAAACCGACTGAGCTGGAAAAATGAAACTTAGCATGAAAGGTTTTTTAAATAACAGTACAGTTTTTTTAAATACAACTCCTTACGGGTTGAAGCGTGGAAGGGGTGATTTTTCCGTATCTTCCAAATCGCCTACGCTGGAAAGATAAGGTTATTTTTAAGTAACTGGTCAGATATCTTTTGGGATTATTCGAAATTTGACCCCTTAGAGGACGAAACGGGGAGGAGGTGGTTTTTTGATTAGTTTCAAAAGATACGAAAGTAACGTGAACACGGGTTGAGGCTGCTAGGTGCATGCTATTGGAGTCCGGAATGCCACTATCCTTTTGGGCCAAAGCCATAGCGACAGCCAACACACCCGTAATAGATGCACAACAAAAGGGTTGTCTGAAGGAACTCCATATGAAAGATGGTCGGAAAGAAAGCCGAATACCTCGCATCTTCATAGATTCGGGGAGAAAGCCATCATCCTCGGCAAGTCTCCTAATAAGTTTGATGTAAATTATGCTTGTATAAATTTGCTGACAATAAACATATTCCTTAATGAAATGTTTTATTTACAAATAACTAGTAATGTAGCTAGTATATATGTTGTATATAATTTTATATATATATATATATATATATATAAATAATTCGCTAGCTAAATACCAATTCTTAACATAATATGTTTTATAATGCGTGTCTGTATCCAGGAACTTTCCAAAGCTGTTCCGCTTAAAATACTATA
Organism: Timema poppense; assembly: GCA_902141375.1. Lineage (NCBI taxonomy): Eukaryota > Metazoa > Arthropoda > Insecta > Phasmatodea > Timematidae > Timema > Timema poppense. The sequence continues at coordinate 27,429 of CABFOV010005636.1, forward strand.
AGCATAATCTGAGGAAAAAAGCCAAAAGGTATGTATTTCAACCGCGATCTTGAAAACAAATGGCGGACGTCATTATACTATGTGATAGCCGGACGTCCGAGGTATATCCATGGGAGATGTCAACATAATCGGTGTAGTGTTTGTTTTTGCATTAAAGAGTCACAAACATACAATTCATTTTATATATTATAGTATTTAGTTGCTTCCAATCCATTTTTTTAACTAATTTTAACAAATCTAATTAAAATCTGAAAATTCCGACCTCAGCATGCACAGGGGTTACTAGTATAATTTTTTTTTTTTAATTTCAGACCTCTGCGTGCGGTAGATATCATGCAATGCTCATGTCAACCAAACAAACTCTTCATTTTACTAATATATAGATTGGTTAAATATTTGGAATATGGATGAATTATATAAAACATTCACACAGATATAATCACTAGGCTATCATAAATGGTGTTCATAGACACAAACGGCGTTCTAATGACACTAAACTTTTGAGCTATTTAGAGTGCTCATCGTTAGGATTTTTTTTAAAATTTGAATACTCTCTAATTTATTTGGAGCGATCCTCCCATGAAATATTTTTGTTATCTACCTCTAGAAGCTGTTTAGTTCCTAACCTTGTATCTCTGATGGAAGAGAAGACCTAGGTTCCTAACCTTGTATCTCTGATGCAAGAGAGAAACTAGGCTCCTAACCTTGTATCTCTGATGGAAGAGAAGACCTAGGTTCCTAACCTTGTATCTCTGATGCAAGAGAGAAACTAGACTCCTAACCTTGTATCTCTGATAGAAGAGAAGACATAGGTTCCTAACCTTGTATCTCTGATGGAAGAGAAGACCTAGGTTCCTAACCTTGTATCTCTGATGGAAGAAAAGACCTAGGTTCCTAACCTTGTATCTCTGATAGAAGATAGGACCTAGGTTCCTAACCTTGTATCTCTGATGCAAGAGAGAATCTAGACTCCTAACCTTGTATCTCTGATGGAAGAGAAGACCTAGGTTCCTAACCTTGTATCTCTGATGGAAGAGAAGACCTAGGTTCCTAACCTTGTATCTCTGATAGAAGAGAAGACCTAGGTTCCTAACCTTGTATCTCTGATGAAAGAGAGAAACTAGGCTCCTAACCTTGTATCTCTGATGAAAGAGAGAAACTAGGCTCCTAACCTTGTATCGCAGAACTAAACGAGCCAACGGGAACGCTTGTCCTCACCTTGGGACGATGTTATTCCTGTACTCGGCTCAAGTACGTATGCACTAGTCTCTAATTAACACATGCATGCACAAGTGTGTGACAACTCCCACGCCGACAACTGACAATAGTGAAAAGACATACGTCTTCTTCTGCCGCACATGTTGGAACACGGGTCTCGAACAGAGCCGGGGAGACTTATAGTAGTGGGCTTAGGTTTAATCTGTTAGAAGAAGTACTACCGCTTGGCTTGATCGGCGCTTACTAATTAATGTCCTGAGGTCTGGTTTCTGTGTTTGTTCGAGGTAAAACTTAACACAGTGAACAATAAACTCTCTTGACCGCATTCAGCAAGTCACACTATGTATAATTAACTGTCACGGCCGCCATCATCAAGTTAAAAAGTGAATTATCAACCGTCATTACTTTCATCAGCAAGATGAGCATTGAACAATCAACTGTCAGAGCCGCCATCATCGAGTTAAACAGAGAATTATCAACCGTCATTGATGTCATCAGCAAGATGAGCATTGAACAATCAACTGTCAGAGCCGCCATCATCGAGTTAAACAGAGAATTATCAACCGTCATTGCTGTCATCAGCAAGATGAGCATTGAACAATCAACTGTAATCGCTGTCATCAACAAGATAAGCATGGCTGCTATAAGCAAGTCAAATAGTTAATGATCCAACTGTAATAAAGCTTTGAAAAATCAATTGTTATCATTGTCGCTATCAGCGAGTTAAACATTGAACGATCAGCTATAATGGCCACCATCAGCAACTATAGTAACAAAAACGAGAACCTGGGTGAAATTTTAGGCTGGATTTTTTTTTTTACTTTTCCACATTGTTTTAAATAAATTACATCTACGCAGAATAAATAAATTGAAATCCAGTCCATATCGCATATAAACAACCATAAAATCAAATATCCTTAATTGTTTATACTCGAATTCACCGAATATTAACTAGTAAAATATATTCTAGGATTCGAGATTTTGCTGGATTTGATGGTCGAATTTTTCACCTCATAAAAAAAGCATAATTTTATGAATTAATTCAAATATTACTTAGGTAGGCCTATTTTAAAATCAAAATTTCTACCGAAACTATTATTTTGTCAATCAAGTTTTGTAAAAACAATAAAAAAAAACTATATTGATATATATAACTGCCTTCAATGCAAAACTTGGGCTTGACCGTTACAACACTTGCTAGCTCTGGAACTTTCATCTCGCCGAACGATCTTGTATAAATGTTAACTAAATACAATAAAATAATGTCACGTTAAATTAGTCAGTGTAGTCAGAACGCTTAAATACGCGAACTTTCACTTTAACAGTGCCATACAGTTAAAGGCTGAAAGGCCAGTTTACACGATTCACTTTGGTTGAACAATGCGGTTGGTTCAACCAAATTGAACATTGAAATACGTTGACAAAGTTTCTACTTTTATTCAATTTGATTGTTCATTCAGGGCGATTCATCCAAATTGAACACGTCTAAACACACATCTTGAACACTCAAAGTTTTTTTTCTTTGAGGTATTGCTTGTAAACAACGCTTTCTGTTTTGTGCCAGAAAACTAATCAAAAAGGCAATAAGAATATTATAATTTATTTCCAATAGATTTTTAATGGTGCATAAATGGAAAGAAGAACAAACTACATTATTTTTCGACTTGTACAAAAACACAGTAGGCTTATTTTAATTTCTTAACACACTGCAACTACACGTTCGCAAATTATTTCAACGCAGACACGTACAATTAGCTTCAACGCTATTTTTAAGTGAACCACTTCATTGAAATGTATAAACATTTGCCTTTCAATGTCATTGTTTCAATTTGGTTGAATCAACCAAAGGGAACTGGGTAAATTCGCCTTGCTAGCAAAAACTTAAATATGGTTAAACATGCATCTTTATTCATACTACTCCTAACTGGGGTATAGTTTTTTACTATATTGTATCATTCTGTAATCGATACGGCCTAAATTGAGGCGTGTGTTTGTTTAAAATTTGTTGTGTTATAGATTGGGAATGACAAAAAGAGTATTGGAAGATAATGTGCTTAGCTAGTAAACAAATAGAACATATGCGCTAACAACATAAACAGAGTGTCAGCATTCCTCACGGTAAATCAGGCTAGAAGCCAGGATAAATAGCAGTGTATCCCAGCTATAACAGAGCTGACTAATCACTTTCGAGTCTAGGGGGTCACTCTGCCCGTTTTTGGGGCTACGTGGGTTAGAACTCCGGATCATCAGTACTTGTATCGGAGGGTAACCTTCGAGCCCAGGGTACCGGGTTTCATAAACCGTAAGGTTCACCTAGAGGTCAGTCAGGCCATTGGTTAAGCATTCCTTGCATACTTCGTTCTGTCACAAGCTTTTAAGTAAAAGCTTTACCATATTGTAGTAGAATAAACACCACAAAAACCCAAACCGGACGTCACTTACGAACCCAGTCACTTGCCCCATCCTCGGCCGCAACCCATCCTGACAACCTAGGATCACGGAAAGGGGGGGGGGGGG
>CABFOV010005637.1:0-26400 GCA_902141375.1 Timema poppense
CGTTGAGGGAGTAAAGCCTCGAAATGGAGTGCAACAATTTTAACCTAGGGGCTGTGGATCTGTTCTTTCCTTCTCTGTGCCCAAGGAGTTGTATGACAGGAAATATCATAGGGTGTGCATTTCTTTCACTAAGCTTTAATATGTCTTGATTTGGAATCAATATCTCATACAAAATTTGTTCTGTCCTTATGCTTTTATTTGAATAGCAAAATCATTAAATTGATGGCTTGTACTACTTAATGTTGAGGAAGGGAAGAGGGGAAAGGAACGCTTTATTCACAGGTTATTTTTAGATTTATTTTCACATGTCTTAATTTTGTAAACTTTGTTATCTTTTCAAATCAATTTCTAATGTGTTTCAATATTCTCCATTTTACATGATAACCTTTCTTGTTATAGGCCAGAAGAAATCCCTTATCATTTTAAATCTTGATACTGTTAAATTCCTTAGCAGAGCCTATGTCAAAATGATACTCCAATACAGATTTCTATCCACTTTACGTCTTAATAACGTTATTGAACATTTGGTTTTATTTTCCTTTTTTCCTGGGTCTTACCCATCCTTTGAAAATACTAGATTTTAAAAAATTGTATCTATATTTTGTAGCCATTCTTGCCTTTCCTCAAAATTACATAACACACTTTGACATGTGAAGCTTCCCTAATCTTCAACTTTTCAATTTGACTAAAGTATGTAAATTTTGGTGAAAGCTTATCATTGCTTAAAGATAATAAATTAGACCAAGAAGCCATATATGCAATTCAGCACACACACACACACACACACACACTCAAAGTGAGCAGCATAGCTCTATGTTATTTTTTATCATTTATTTGAGGTATTTAACAGGAACTTTCTGAATCGACTGATTATATCAGCATATGGGAATTTATATCAGGCAAGAGTGAAAGTGTCTACCAATTTCATCAGGAAAGGTATTTTCACATACCTTTCAGGTTTTTTTTACATGCAACAATTGACATGGGACTGATAGATTTACTTCCCCTCTGAAGAAAGCTGTGCTATGGATTTTTATCCCTCAAGAAAAATCAATTTAACCCTTCTGGGTTTGAACCCATGAACATCGGATCCTGGGGCGAGCACTTTACCCCAAGGCCACCGAAGTTGACATATTGATTAAATATAATGGCACAATTAATTAAGGTGACTTTCAGACCATTGAATGTAAACACAAATGAATGCACACAATTGATTATTATTTTCAAAGAACTAGTTTTAAACTAAGTGGCGGTATTTTATATGAGGTTATATCTTGACAACTCACACATGGTTTTCTGGTGGTCATCACATTAACAATGAATAGGGAAAATTAATATCTGAACAAATTGGATAATCCTTTAAATGTATATAACTTACATAATTTGAACATCACAAGTTTGGAAAAGAAGATAGCATTAGGAATCCTTGATTAAACCAACAAAATATTTAATGTATTAATTGATTATAGACTATTACTATAACACTTCAGCTCCTCTGCAAAACTATATTATCAACTTTGTGGCTCGATGATTATTTGCTTGTCTAGATATCGGCTTAAGTTATATTGGGCTCTATTACCACAAACCAAGTAAACTAATAAAACAAGGTGGTGGTGTTTATGGACATTTTTATTTTTAAGCATTAAAAAAAACTGAGTTAAATGTCAAGTACATAATAAATACCATTTGGTAAATTAATTTTATATTTAATTCTGTTAACTATATTTTGATTTTATAAATTATTTTATAAATTATTTTATATATATATGTCACACTATCACTATTATGTATACAGGATACTCAAAAAAGATGTCCAGGATTTTCTTAATCAAATATCTCTCACAAAGATTTGACTGAGCTATGTGATTTTTACTATTAAAAGTGCGGTAACACTGAAAGTTTTCTTCTATATAGCAACAACATTGACCTTGGGTGTACACCCATACTCATTTATTCCCATGGATATTTTATGAAATCCTGTGCACCTTTATAAACTACCTTGTATTAAACATATCTGGATTTAATTCAAATTGAAAATTCATGAATTTTTAAAATTCTAGTTCAAAATATGAATTTAATTAAAAACTTCACCCTAAGTGAAGTGATATTAAGAAGGCCTAAGGTTAATTTTTAAATTTTCAGCTAAAGTTAAACATGGTTTCCTTAATTTAGTTTGCATTAGTCTGGTTTAATTTGAGTGAATTTAAGTTAGGTTTAACTTATTTATGTTGGTCTAACAAAGTTGTTAGGCTATGTTCATTTACTTTTGGATTTTGTTAATAATTTAGGTAAGTTGATATTAACTAAGGTTAAGTAAATTAATGTTAAATTTTATTTATTTTAATTTAAGTTATATAAGGATATATTAAATTTAGTAAATTTAAATTAATTTAAATTTTATCATTTTGTGCATCCTATGTTTAAATATTATTTACGTCAGTTTGTAACATCATATGAAAAGATAAATTCAACTGAATAAATCATAAATATAATAGGGGTTTGCAAAGCCTTGAAACTTTGAATTGACTTCGACAAATATCAGCTTCCACTTCACTTAAAAAAATTCTGGCTTCAACAATTACAAAGCTCTGCCAATAAAAACCTTGACAGCTAAAATGTGTAATGTGTGGTTAAATATTGCCATTCTGAGCTGTTACATACATTAAAAACTATTATTCATATGGAAAAAATCTGAAATAATCAAATTGTAAGTTGTGATAATGACTTGATTTATATGAATAAAACAAAATATTACAGACAATACTTGTTTTTAATTAGTACATCCTTTTAAGAATAAATTATTTAAGAAATTGGGCAAGGAAATGAGATCATACAAATAGAAACTATTTTAGTGATGAATAATACATCTATCATTGTTTTTTCTAATTTTCAGAGAAAACATGCCAAGCCATTTCAAAGTGAAAGAATACTGTCCGTTAGTTTTTCGTAATCTACGGGAGAGGTTTGGTATAGATGACCTGGACTATAAGGAATCCATGACAAGGTTGGCTTCTTTTCTTGTGATAATAGCTTTGTGTAGTTTTGTTTGTTTATTACTTATTTTTATGTTATACATATAATTCAATTTTCACCCACAATACTTACCTTTAAAGAGTAACCATCAAAAATCCAATATGCCATTTTAATTTAATGTCTCGCAGTAAATACAGATTCAATATATTTATATGCTTGTAAGATGGAGAAATAGATCCCTAAAATTACAGTGAAAAATAATCCTTGTAAACTATCAATGCAATTATTTTCTACAAGTCCCTGATGAGCTAGTGTAACTGTAACACCGGATGTTAATAGAATAGTTGTATTTAATAAAGTAATTTGGATAGGGTTAAAGAGTGCAATCCCTAAAGGTGGTCATATGGATCCAAAATCAATTGTTGGCGATAATCTTCTATGGAAGAAAGTTCAGAAAAATGAAACATTTTAATGATTTGATAATAATATACCGAACACATTTATTTCCAATTCAAGCTGAAAAATATATTCACTATTAAATTAGTTGAAATATATATATATATCTTTTTTTACAATTGAAATATTTTAAGTTACCTGTGGGAGGGGGCGGGGGGGGGGTCAGAATCTTGTGGATCAAAATCCATTCCTGATGAAAATTTTAGTGTATTTTAGTTATCGATTTACTTTTTTAACTTTACTATGGGGTAGTAAAAACTTAATTATATGTAATTTGGTTTTAACTATATTAAGTCTGTAAGTACAATAAACATCCACTTTATTTAAATCAATACTGCTATATAGATAACAACAACTTTTCTGCCCTTGCTTTCTAACCAAATCATGCATTTTTAATTATTGTACATAATTATGTTGTCTTATATGGCAAAAATTCACATCTTAAAAGTAAATTGTTAGGAATTTCTGCTTACGCTTTATCTGATAGCTTGAATATTTATATGAACCTTAGGTAATTTCATTATCACTACAGCAAGCTCTTCACCTCTGACAAGACATCTTGTAAATGTGAGGAATGCCAGTTCTCCACCGTGGTTCGGATTCCACGTTAAACTGTAGGTCTTTCATTTCATCTCACAATCACCCTGCCATTGCACATTAGCGTAAGTGTGTATAACCCGAACGGGTAGTAAGATGCGGTGCTAATAATACAGCAAGCTGAATTAAACAACAAATTATTTTCCCAAAATATCCTTTCAACCTTGCTACAAAATGTGTGTTCTATGATTTGAAATTCTGTAATTTTGAAATGTGAAGGTATGTGGAACATAAGTTCTAGTACTTTACTTAGAGTGCCATTTTTTTAACCCATTCTGCTGAATTAATCTTGTAACGCCTCCACTTATGACATATTTGTAAAATGTATTAATTTCTTCGTCTATAATTTTGATTGTACCAGGCAGAAAAAACCTTAAATTAGTCCAGAACTGTAGATTCCTCAGTTATATGTATTCTGAGACTCTAGTATTGGTGTCAAATTGTATACATTAGTATCGAATGCACTCCATTAAGACAAAGTGCCAAGTTATGTCTACGTTTACATTATTTGGATAAGTTGTTTCTTCTCCTCACACTCATTTGTACCCTCCGTTTACCCTTAAAAATAGCAAGCCTATCGTCTAAATTTAACTATGGTGCAGCTTATAAGATAGGGCCATAGTGTAACCCATCACGATAACACTGTTAACTTTAAGAGTAAATGGAGTGTACATAATTGTATATTATGATAATATTTATTTTATATTTATGGCCAGGGCTTGAAAAAAGCCTCATTTGCTCATCTGTGACAAGGGAAAACCTTTGCTTGACAAGAAAATTAATTAATTAATTGTTAATCTTGTTATAGTTGAGCTGGATCCTTCATAAGCTAACCTGTTGATATTACTACATAATGACTCTCACAAGATTATTATTAAATTTGCGGTTCAATTAGATCGTATGTAAGCTATGAAAATGAGTACATGGCAACTCTCTCAAAGTGAATATCGATATTTAAGCGTAAATAAGATATTGGTATTAATAAATAGCGAGTCTCTCACCAGGTGATATCAATATCTTATTACGGTTTGAGGGTAATTTTGAGATTGATATAAATCAGAATTGCTAATATTTAAACCCTTTGGACCTCAAAACACAACAAGAACAAATAATGGAGAGTAACCTTTGGCGCTTCTTGTCACATTCTCATCTTGTTTGTTCTCATGTGAGGGGTGAAGAAATGGCACAAAAGAATCTGTTTTTATTTTTTTCAAAAACAATAATATAAATATTTTTGTTTGGTATGCCATGTTAAGTAGAAAAAAAAAAAAAAGGAATGATAGCCCAGTTTAAATTTGTTGACAAAAATTGCGGGGATATAGTCCGATAATACTGACAGTTTAAATTTTTGACTGACTGATGAGCCACCCTAAAAACTTTCAAGCCCTGTTTATACTTTATGGTTTGATTTAGGAAGTATAACCAGCACACTTACCTTGGTGTTACTGGAGTAGAAATTGTTTTATAAAACACTAAAAAATATACAAACACATTTTTAAAGACAAGCTTTCATTGTCACCTACAACTTCTTCAGGTTGAAAGAATTAGCTGTTGACTGTCAAACTTGCAATCCAACCAAGAGCATCAGTCTATTCTCTCATCCTAAAGAATCTGTCGGTGACAGTGAAAGCTTGTATTAAAATATGTTTGTGTCTTTTAGTATTGTATCGACACAATTTATATTCCAGTATCACTTAGGTAAGTTTGCTGGCTATGTCTTCAAATCCATACCATGATTTAGTTTAGTGTTCTTTTCCATGTAATGTTTATAACTATGAGATTCATCTTCAGACACAATAGTTGTCAATATATCTGTAATTTCCTCATCTATTATTTGGTGTGGCTTATGTGGTCTCTTAGAAAATCCATTTTTATCATTACTGATGACCAAGTTCGTGTGATATACCAAGTAGTATATTGTCACTCCCAGCTAGATGCAGTGGTTTTTAAAATGTTTTAAATATGGAAAACAGAGACAATAATAGGTCTGACTTGTATCTCATTTTTTGGTAGTAGATGGCAGAATATGCTCAACAATATTTATTTAATTTAAAACATTAGTTTGGATGGTAAGTCTTTGTGAAAATTAAAAAGTACACCCATTAGAATACGGGCACAGCAAGTATGCATGCCTGAAGTATTATGGGCTCAGCACTGTAGCGTTTATTGGAAAAAGACTAATAAAATTGCTGGTTTATAAGATAAAAACATTATGCTTATTTAATGGCCAAGCCTTTATAGTGACAACAGCACTTTATACCGAATACTTTAATTTATACTGTGATCCTGATAAAAAGTTATTAAGCTCTTCGAGCAAAATATTTTTCAAAGGTGATGGCTATTGTTTTATATAATAAGTGAACAGGATATCAGACTGATACTTGAACAGAAATTGCCTCTGTCAATTTCTAAACTCTTTGAGTAGGCAACATAGAACCATCCATACATTTATAGAAGTGGACCATTCACTCAAAAACAAAAAAATTAGCATAGACAATTTGATGGTTTCCTTATTTTACAAAAGACAGAAAATACTACTGACTGGAGGGCGGCAATAGACTAATCTAACAAAATAATACAAGCATCTTGGATTGAGATAAAGCGTGAATATAGACCCATGAACTTGGCCAGCAAATCCAAACACAATTAAACAAGATAAATTAAAATATAAGGCAAAATCCACAACGGGGCCTTTCTATAGAACAATGCTTATTTTAAGATTAATCCAAAATTTATATTATAAGTACTTACCATATCTAAGCAAGTAATAATCAATGAGATCAATAGGGCTTTATATACGAGGGTGATCCCAAAGTAAGGTCTCTGAGGGGCTAGGGGCGTAACGAAACTGTTTTGGTGGTTGTTGAATATCTGTTGTTATTGGGAGTTCCCCCACCTCTACTCGAGCATGCTCGCGCCTCCCCTTGGTGCGCAGCCATTGAGAATGGCGCTCCCATTAAACTTTGCCGCCAAGTGTGAAATCCGCGCTGTTATTTGGTTTTTGAATGCGAAAGGCATTACACCTGTTGAAATTTATCGTCAGTTGACCGAAGTGTATGGCGAGTTGTGCATGAACATCAAAAATGTTCGCAAATGGTGTAGGGAGTTTATAGTCGGTCGTTATGAAATTCTTGATGAGCAAAGGATTGGGAGACTGTCAATTTCCGACGAGACAGTTGAGAAGATCGAGGAAAGCCTGCATAAAGAGTGACGGATCACTCTGGATGATCTTTGCATTTTGGTCCCTGAGGTGTCCTGAAGCACCATACACAGAATCTTAACAAAAAAGTTGCAATATTGGAAGGTTTGCACTCGTTGGGTTCCACGAGTGTTGACATAAGATCACAAGCGGCAACGTGTTGATTCTTCGCCTCTATGCGAACAATGAAGACTTTTTGGACTCTATTGTCACTGGAGATGAAACCTGAGCATTTCACTTCACCCCAGAGACAAAACAACGATCGCGGGAGTGGCGGCATTCCTCTTCTCCGAAGCCAAAAAAATTCAAACAAACACAGTCTGCCGGTAAAATCATGACAACCATTTTTTGGGATCGAAAGAGAGTATTGTTGGTCGACTTTATGCCTGCCGGGACCAAAATAAATGCTGATCGGTATTCTGAAACTCTGAAAAAACTCAGACGGGTAATTCAGAACCGGAGAAGAGGAATGTTGAGCAAGGGTATAAGCATTTTCCATGACAATGCTCGCCCACACGTCGCTCGTCAAACTGTCGAGCTTCTGCAAAAGTTTGGATGGGACATCATCAGACACCCACCCTATAGTCCGGACTTAGAACCCAGAGACTATCACCTGTTCCCTAAGTTGAAAGAACATTTGGAAGGGCAGCGATTCAGCTCCAACGACGAGGTGAAAGAAGAGTTTCAACGATTCCTCAAGGACATGGCGGTGAGCTGGTATGGCATGGGAATACAAAAGCTGCCACAGCATCTACAAAAATGTATCGACCGAAATGGGGATTATGTAGAAAAATAGGCTATTGTTCAAACTTTAAAACAATGTAAAGATTATTGCAAATAATTTTTTTTAATCAATAAAAACTAAGAGACCTTGTTTTTGGGATCACCCTCGTACAATACAGTAACCTTATGGAGTCAAGTTTTACAGACAAATATTAATACCCCAATCTTTATAATACGCAGGGAAAGATTGCTGACCTAAGTTAACATTAACCAACATGAGTAATTAAAATATTAAGTAACTTTGAGATCCTAAAGATTTAATTCCAATGGGACAGCTCACCAAGATAAGTTAATATTACATACTCAAGTAATCGATTTATTAAATTACTTAGAATTACACAAGGGACATCCAAACGAAATTATTACATGAAATACCAATAAAGGCTACAAATCATATTTAATCAAGATAATGAAAAGTTAATGACTACTTTTAAATATAAGTTAGAATTAGAGATTGATTTGTAAAATTAATCAGCGTCCAAAGTATAAGCTCCAAAAATAATTAGTCTAAAGTTTAGTATTGAAAAAGAGTTAAAAGTCCAAAATATAAATTAAATGGTTAAAGATCCACTATAAAAAGGAATTTACTTTATATATTTACTTAAAAGACTACAATGAAATTTGAATTTTAAAAATACTTACATTTTGAAATTCATAGATATGTTGTCTAAAACATTCTGGTGTTGTGCCAAAAAGTGACAATCACAGTTTAGACACAATCTTATATACTAATACTCTTCCTGAATGAATCTTTGGAGTGAGCCAATTACAATTCATGAATGTCTTAGTGTGTGTGTATATATATGTATATATTTATTTGCACACCCCGTCAAAATGTAGCCACGAGTGCTATCCAGTAACGGTGCTTCGCCCAGCCTGCTACCCAATCCCATTGTATCAGTGAATGATAGCCCATTCTTCCATTGTATGCATCAAGCCATGCATCAGCCACCCTTGCTTCAGCAGGCCATGTTCGCTTAACCTCAGTAAATTTTTCATGCCAGTTCGTTACTTCAGGAAGACCTGTCTGTGTCTGAACACACACTGAACAAGCAGGCCACGGTTGACGTCATTTAGCTTGGCAGCCAAGGCGAGCCAGCTTGTATACTAGATCGGCCAGCCTTCAGGGCAACATGTGGAAGTTCTTTGCTAAAAGGGGAGGTAGCTGTTTCAAAGGTTGTAGCATTCTGCAACAGTATATCACTATTAAAAGGAATCGGGCTGTAACATTTTTTATAATCAGATAAAATCAATGTCCCATCTTTCACAGCACATCAAGTACACCACATAGGGGTTTTTATTCATGCCATCCAAAGCGTTTATAAGCAATTTAAATAACTGGAGAGAATTTTTCTTCCCATTCCCATCCCAATATAAATAGATTGCTTGCAATTTTTAATTCAGGTATTATACCAGTTCTGTGGTTGCAATATAGTGCAAATTTTGATCAATATATTTTAACTAGGAACTTAAAATTATTTGTGTAGTTTTAAAAGAAATCTAATTACCAATAAACCTAAACTAACTGTTTTTCAGAAATAAATACATTTATCATTTATCTTTTTTTCATGATTTATCCTTAGATTTAAACTACATGTCTTTTGATTAAAAATTCCATAGAAAAAATGAAATATATAAATACATGTGATTCAGCTAAGAGTCTATAATAATCTATTAGCATGCCTGGTTTGAATACTTTTAGCTGAAACTCTTCTAAAACTGATTACTTTGTTTTTAAAAATGCTCTCACCTCCAGCCTTAATTGCCACACAGCTGGCCTTGTATTTGAAAAGGGCGGGGATGGTGTTAAAGAAAACCCATATTTCTGTTACACCATTTTTATCAAATCAAATATCCTTGTAATTTGTCCTCCTCCATCTTCCGTAGGAACCAAACTAATAATATATTTATACCAAAAAAGATTAAATTTAATATTTTGGTAATTATTTTACTTTTAATGGTGAGTTTAGTTTACCCACTTAATATCAAAGGGACTATTTTTATAATATAAATTTATAAACTTTGTGACTCTATTATTTTAGTTTTCATGCTCTTTTGGGTTCATTGTATGCTTCCAGAATTCCAAATTTAAGGTGATAATTTACAAAAATAAATCACCCTAAACCTCATTTTAAAACCAATCTCGACCACACCACTGTGACTTAACTATGACTCGTGGGCTAAGCTCATTTTTCATTTATTTGAATCCTTGAAATTTTGCTATATAAAGCTAATACAGTTGATGCTGATGCATGTTTTTAATTTGTAAGGAAAACATATGATTATCAAAAAGCCATACAAATTTAAATTTTATTTGTTAACATAATTATTCGTTTGATTTTTTCAGGTCACAACCTGTATTAGTTGACTCGCCCGGCAAGAGTGGTGCCAAATTTTATCAGTCTTATGATCGTCTCTTCATTGTGAAGACACTAACTAGCGAAGAGGTTGAGAGAATGCATTCATTCCTCAAACAGTATCATCCTGTAAGTTGAACAAAGTCGTCTACTTCAAAATCGCACACGCCCAAAATATAAAAAAAGTTTTAATATACTCTTATAGGTCTAGTATGACATTGGAAAATGCTTTATCAAGTAGGGATGGGCTAATGTAGATTGCCAATCTGATCATTGATCATTGTCGGCTAAGCTGATGATGGAATTTTTTTTAGCCCAATTATTTTCCCCCATCTTTTGACAGGTGTGAGCAAGAAGTCAGGTAGTGATGACTCGCCAGTTTTAAGCTGAGTATCAGACAACATCAACCTTTGTACTATTTCTTGGTGACTGGGCAGAGATTGTTGAGGGGAAAGGAGAAGGGGGAGCGGGTTTGTTTACTTTTTAGGGAGGATTAAATGTGTGAAAAGACCATCTGTGGCTACTCTTACTTGGTCTAAATGTTTGAAAGGACAGTTGGTGGAGGCTTCCAAGTGAGACAGATATTACTTGAGAATAGACAAGGTCAATACTGACCAATAGACAAGATAAAGCGTGAAAGAATATTTCAGCTCCAGTTGACAATCGGACTGCTCGAATAATTATCCTCCCTAATTATTTATTTTATCTATATTAAACTGACTAAATTTAATGACTTTAAAATATTTATTTTGTCATTTATCATTATTGTTTGATTTAAGTATATTATTTAAAATACAAATAATAATAATAATTTATGATCCAGTTGAACATTTTTAAATCTAAATCATAGAGGTCTTATCTATCTTTACTTCCCCCTCCCCGTGTTCAACTAGTTACCACAGCATATTTAAGCTTTTTACGATGATTATTTCTTATGTTTATCAATATTTATAACCCGCCTCGGTGGTGTAGTTGGCTAACGTGCTAGTCATGTTAAGCTCGACTGCTGAAGACGGGGAGATCGAGGTTTGAATCTCGGTCGGGTGAACTGGGGGTGGTTTATCCTAAATGCTTTTCCACTCTCCCTCCATGCAAATGCGGGTTCACTTCCTCTAATTCAACCTTCCTAATTCCTAATCCATTAGCGTAATTAGTACTTAAAGCGTATAACCCAGAACGGGTAGTAAGACGCGGTGCTAAATAATAATAATAAAATATTTATATTATGAATTTGATGAACAAAAAGTTGCCTGTATTAAAAAACTTGTATGTATTTTTTTGCATTTTACCTTTAAAATATTTTAAGGATAATAAATAAAACGTTCACTATCACTGATTGACAAAAGGGCTGATTGGCCCAGCCATATTATAAAGTTCTTACATTTTAAAGGCTTAGAACTATAAAATAATAAAAAAAAGCTGTTAAAGATTTAAAGAAAAGTAATCAGATTCTGTGTAAATGAATGTATTTTTAACCATAGACTATACTTACTCCTTGAGAGTTAAAGAAATAAGGTTTTAGAACAGGTTAACTTGAAGTTAAAGCTTACAACTTTGAGCTAAAGCTTCAAGCTACAATGATTAGTTGTTTAAATTTAGTTTTTAATAATTACTAGAGACATGCAAATGGTGAGGTTATTTTTAAGGGAAAAGTGGTGTTATTTTTCTAAAAAAGCAATGTCATTATTTAAGAAAATACGATTTGAATTAGTATTCATTAAAAAATTATGACAAAACTGTCTAAATTTTTTGTTCATAGTGTGTATTTACCAATTTATTAACATATTCAAAGAAAAATCAAATATAAATATGTACAAAACATTTTACGCTTATTAATATCAAACTCAATATATCAATATCATTACTTTCGAGTCTTACGAATAACAATATCAAAATAATCGATTATCAACTTAGGCTTAGACCAAATAATAACAATACTGAAACATGTCGTCAGAGAAGACTAAACTAACATCAAATATGGAGAAGGGAATAAGAATTAAGAAGATATAATTTTACCAAACATGACCGCCTGTAGCAAGGTCCATCCATATATATTAATGTCCATGCTTGGACCTAGCGTGAAATCTTTTAAGGGCTGTGAACAAAGAATCGTTCTATTGAAATTTAGGTATCATAATGCGTTTAAGTAGAAATCGTGATTTTTAATGCTAACCTCAAATAAAAAATAGGTTTAATACTCTGAAAACACTCTTTTTTCCTATGATCCATTTTGTACCTATTGAATAAGTAAAAACCGATACTATTCATATAAATAGCAACCATGGTAAGAGTTCTATCGTCAATGTTACCTCGTTGAAAATTATATTTGATTTTGGGGTATTTACCAAATTACAAAGAAATTGTGTTTATTTTTTTATTTTTTTAAATCTTGGATTCATGTTATTTGTGTGAAAACAGTAGAATTCATGTGAAAATTTGTTTTATTGCAAATGAAAATTTTGCATATCCTTAATCATTGCTAGTTGATTTTGTCTAACATATCAACAACAAGTAAAATTTCAACTTTGATAAAAAAAAATCTAATTTTAAGGTAGTTGTAAATAAATAAATAACATTTGACCTTTTTATGTAATTACACTTAGCTGGTCCTGAAAGATGGCAAGCTTACCTAGAAGGGTAACACTTCGATGCACCTTATTATATAGGACCATAGTGTTATCGGTTATCATAAGATACTTACCTTTCAGAATAAAAAAAGTGAATACAAAGAAATATAGAAAATTGTTTATGTATTTGTTATATTGGCAGAAAAATGTAACTTTTGAATCGTTACCAAAGTATCAAACTAAACTTAATAAAGCTTAATTTGTCTGAATATTGCCGTACATGCAAACAAAAATTGTAGAAAATAAATATCAATTAAGGAGGGGCGGGAAGGAAGTTTTCACCTCAGAGCATAGTGGGAAATTACTTAAAATATCAGTATCGAGAGGGAAACGAGAAATTATAAAATATACACTTTTTAATAATTTTGGATTAAATATTTTTAATATATATTGATTTTTAAACTAATATGGTCAAACTTGTAGAAGCTAAAACATTTAATGTAATGCAAATAATAAAATACTATAATATCATAAAACAAAATAAGATAAATATGGGTGTGTGAATAATATTTTTTTCGGAGCCAATAGCAAAATTTTAAACAAGTTTAAAATAATACAAATCAAATTGTTAATTTTATTACATTTTTGATGAAAATTATTTGCAGGGTGCAAATTTACTACAAAACATAATGTTTGGCACCTCTTCAATGTCCTCCAAGTATTAGACTACAAAATGTTATCTAGTAGTGGTGTACAAATACAGGCATACCTTGACTTTTATCGGTTTTCAATATAACCATATTTCCAAATTATGTTGCTTTCTTCACTCTTTCATTGCATTTTGTCACATGTTGTGTGGTGTTTTTACCAAGAAATGACTTATCATGTGAGTGGCATATTGACATATCCTGGAAAAACCCACACTCGTGTTAGTTAGCAAAAGATTCAACACCACTCAGTCTTTGAATAGAAGTAATTTGGTATGCACTGTTTTTGTACTGTTCCCATTTAAGCTCTTATATTTGTGATTAGACACATTAATTCATATGTATAATCATATTTTGTATTGTATGCCCTATATTACTTATCTGTGGTTTAATATACCATACTATAATATACTGTATTGAGCTGTACACTGCCGTACTGTACTGTACTGTACTGTACATATATAACAGGAATTTAAGCTTCTTTTTTTTCTCTCTAAATAAACACAATTTCTTTGAAATATGGCAAATACCGAATCATGAAATATAATTTTCAACAGGGTAACACTTATGATGATAACATCAGGGTTTTCGTTTATACAAATAGTATCCGTTTTTACCTATTTTCAGGTATAAAAAGGATCACAGGAAAAACAAGTGTTTTCAGAATATTTAAGCTTTTTTTATCTTAGGTTAGCATTAAAAATTACGATTTCGAATTAAATGAATTATGATACCTAAATTTTGATAGATCGGTTCTTTGTTAACAGCCTTTAAAAGATTTCACGCGAGGTCCAAGCAAGGACATTAATATATATGGACCTTGCTACAGGCAAAATTATATCTTCTTAATTTTTATTCCCTTCTCCATATTTGATAGTAGCTTAGTCTTCTATGGCGACATGTTTCGGTGTTGTTATTATTTGGTCCAAGCCTAATTTGATAATCGATTATTTCGATATTGCTATTCATAAGAATCGAAGGTAATGATAATGATAAATCGAGTTTGATATTACTAAGCATGAAATGTTTTGTGCGTATTTATATTTGTTTTTTCTTGAAATATGTTAATAAATAGTTAAATACACAATATGAACAAAAAATTTAGACAGTTTTATCCTAGTTTTATAACAAATACTAATTGAAATCATATTTACTTAAATAATATCACTTTGGACTTTTTGAGAAAAATATCACTTTTCCCCTATAAATAACCTTTTGCACATGTCTACTCAAAAGGTTCTAAGCTTGCAAGAAAAGCTTGAGACAATCAGTCTTAATGACCAGGGATCACAATATAAGTGTACCCCGAACTAAGTTTGCACACTTGTAAATAACAAAGGTAAAATGGAAGGAAATTAAAAAAGCTACGCCATTGCAGACCAAAGTTACTTTATTTAATACAGTGAAGACTGAGAAAGGAGAGACATCAGCTGAAGATACATTTGGAGCTAGTAGGGGCTGGTTTGAAAACTTTTTAAAAAAGGTCAAATTTACATAATAGTAGGGCAGGAAGAAGCAGCTAGCGCAGATAATGCAGTTGCAGAAACCTTTCAAGTGGAACTTAGAAAAATTTTAGAAGACGGTGGATACACAAAGCAGCAGCTCTTCAATGTAGATGAGACGGGCTTATTTTGGAAGTAGATACCATCCAGAATCTTTATTGCTAAAGAGGAAAAACCAATGCCTGATTTTAAAGTTGCCAAAGATAGGCCTACTTTGTTGCTAGAGGCTAATGCAGCTGGCGACTGGAAGTTAAAACCTATGCTCATTTATCATTCTGAGAATCCTAGTACCCTGAAAAATTATCTAAAGTCTTCCCTTACACTTCATTACAAGTCCAATAAAATGACTGGTGATATATTTATAACCTGGTTCACTGATAATTTCAAGCCAGCAGCTGAGGATTATTGCAAACAACAGAACATTCTCTTTAAATTCATACTGCTCATGGCTAATGCTCCAAGCCACCCTAGAGTTGTGATTTGAGGCTCACAAAAAAAATTAAAATTGTGTTGCTTCCTCCCAACACAACTTCATTGCTGCAACCTATGGACCAAGGAGTAATTGCATCATTTAACTTTAAATATCTTAGATGGACGTTTGCCAAGGCTATAGCTGCACTAGATGCTGATGTTTATAAGGAACCTAAACAAAATAAATTAAAAACCTTTTGGAAATTATCAATTATTCTGGATGGCATAGAAATTATCGTAGATGTGTAGGTCGAAGTTAAAGAATCCTGTTTGGAAAAGTCAATGTCTTCCCTAGTGGTTGATTTATAGGAGTTCAAAGAAACAGTGGAAGCCATCACTTTAAATGTTGTAGAAATGGCTCAGCAGCTGGAACTTGAAGTAGAGACTGAAGATGTTTGAGAGCTGCTTGAGTCTCATGATCATCCCTTAAGTGATTATCTCCTGGTGGTGGAAAAACAAAGAAGATTGTTAAGTAAATAGGAAATCATTACTGAAGATACTCGACCTAATGAGATGGCCACCAAAGAACTGGCAGTCTTAATTGCCAAAATAGAGGACATGATTGCGTATTGGGCAAGGGTGAATCTCAATTTTGAGAGAAGCTATAAAGTAAATAATAGGTAAGAACACCAAATAGCTTGTTAGAGAGAACTTCTTAGGGAAAGGAAAAAGATACCAATGAGGCAAATGTCCTTGCTCTCGTTTTTCAAGAAGCATCCTCCACTACCAACCTCATTCACCTCTCCCCCTAGATTCTGAGTCATCAACATCAGCCCCAGTCCGTGCTAGATCTCTTTCAGAGTTCCCTTCTCTTTAAAGAATTAGATCAAGTTCATCCTGTTCTGAAGATGATTTAAAAAATCAAGAATCCCCCTCAATCACCAACATTCAAAACTAACTATACATTGTTACTGTATTCATCATTTACTTAACCAAGAATAAATTCAAGGTATGTTTTATTTATCATGCCAATTTCTGATTATTTATGTGTTGCACAAATTTACAACTGTTTTATAGGTCCATTACATTAGTTATTTACATTTTGTGGCGACCCTGATGCATTTGCATGCCAAATAAAGGCTATGCTTCCACTTTTGTTGATTTTTTACTTTTTTTTATCAGTGCTTTGGTCCCTAACTCTCGAAAAAGCGAGGTATGTCTGTAGCATTTTTAATGAATCAAATAATTTTAAAATAAATAGCAAAATTTCAAACAAATGCCTAGTAATACAAATTGAATAGTTAGTTTTATTACATTTTTGATAGAAATTATTTTAAATCGTAAACTTCTTTTGAAAATTGTGTTTTATATTTAAATATTAGCACAGTGCTAAAATTACAAAAAAAAAAAAGTTTTCACCTTTAACAGGTTCTCTAGGTTTGGTATCCCTTAGCGGTTTTTAATTTCAACACTTCTTAGAGGTTCTTTTGTCTCACACCCCTTAAAGGTTATCTGGGTTTGAAACACAATGCTATTTAGGTCAAAACCCCTTGGTGGTTATCTAGGTTCAATGTACATTCCATATACCCTTGAAGGTAGCGAACTTACATTGGTGGATCACACCATGGATCTATCATATACGCTATATCCATAGTGGAATTATGCAGGGTAAGTTTGCAACCATTCAAGGGTAACAGTGTATGTAATCTCAGCTTAAAATAATAATGATAAACATAGGCTGGAAACAATAGCTTATGAATCGCCCTAGATAAAGGTTGGAACAGATAGGTTAGATTTTACTAAGCATTATTGTGAGAAAGAAGTCTTTGTTAATTGAAATTATTAAATGCTGTTTTTTAATAGAGTATTGGACTAGATTATGATTAAAAGTAAGCGTGAAGTAAGTTTAATACACTGCCAAAATATACATTTTGTTTAATGTCTTGTAAGCCACACTATATTAATAGTGGAACCAAGCAAGTTAGGTGTGCTACCTCTGAGAGCAAATGGAGAATATATCTATAAAGATTAAAAACCAATATTTTCACTATTTTATACAGTAGAGATATGTTGTTGTTTTAGCTTTGTATAGTTTTATTGTGGGTGTAAATTATTGATGCAAACTGTAATATTATATTTTCAACAAAATATTTTATTAAATACAGTCCAGTCTTCCAAGTTTTGTCCTCTGTCTAATATCATGCTGTCAAATAACATGTGTGTTGACTAACAGAAAACTCATCCACCCTTGCCACTTTCATCCTAGAGGTAATTTGTCTGTTCATGGTGACAATATATTTCAAATCTTTTGGAAGGACTTAAAGGATCATATTTAACTGTATGGGCTGATCAGCTGATACACATGATAAAGTTCAGAATTATGAAACAGTGACTCTTAAATATAGAGTATGGGTATTAATCGAATCTGTGTACACACTTGCACTGCTGGGCATGTAGACTAAAGGTCACTTTTGTCAAATATTGCGTGTTGGTGATGAATTCAGTGTTCAAATCTTGGCTAGGTGTACTAAGAACTGTTTTTCCTTAGCCTTGCTGAAACTACATACATTTCCTCTAAACTCTGTATTGATCATCCCTACCTTAATAGTGAAACTAATCCTATTAAGTTAAGTTGAAAACCCTCGGGACATTAGCACATATTTACATCTCAACCTTTTCAATATTCCCATGAATATTTAATATAAATGCATATAAAATCACAATTATACTAAACATGGAAGATTTATATTTATAAAAAAAAGTCAACAATCATTAGCCTACAGGAAACTTGTAAATAAAATTGAAAATTAGCAAATTTGTAAAATTAAATTAAAGGTAGCTAAATGTATTTATTATCTGTCTTCTTTATTCATCAGTTATCCTGTAGGAAAGAGAATTTTTTTCTATATTATTTTTATAAGTTTGATGTTTTTAGGATTGTCTGGTTCTGAACTGCTTTACTTTTTGTAAAATAATGAATTCTGAAGAAAACAAAAGAAAAAAGAAAAAATAGTATATAAACTTTAGTAAGAAAACAAAATAGCAGCTAAACCTATACAAATATAAAATAAAGGGAAAAAAAACAAGCCAGAAACAGGGTGTAAACCTGTGAGCATGTCATATTTAATTTAGTCAAACAACATTTTTGTAAGCTAGCTCTTAAGGTCATTCGACCACCAAAATTTTATTGCATTATTTTAATAAGTGTATAAATATAAGCTATAAATATTGATTCATTGATTTCAAATAATTACAGTTCTCGAGTTATAAATAGTCAAACTTACTATTTTATCCATTTTACTTACTCATTTTAAGGTAAAGTAGTGAATGCATAGGGATTAAATTTATTCT
The DNA here is from genome assembly GCA_902141375.1 of Timema poppense. NCBI lineage: Eukaryota > Metazoa > Arthropoda > Insecta > Phasmatodea > Timematidae > Timema > Timema poppense. Next base: position 18,904 of record CABFOV010005637.1, read on the forward strand.
AGCTAGACATGCATATGAAGTGAATGCAATGAAGTATTTACAATATTTTAAATTAAAATTGCTTTTAATTTATAAGCTATTTAATAGTTGTAAAATGACATTGTTTTGGATATTATACAAGTACTTTTCGTTTTATACCTCGATACTTTGATTTTATATCATTTTGTAGTACATAATGTCGTTATTTCCAATTTGTTTGATTTTTTAGTTTAACTCTACTCTTTTATTTTATTATGGACATCGAATTGATCAATGCAAATGTAAATTTGCTATGTCCATTTCCTGAAACTTTTTGCTTTGACTGTACCTACCAATAACACAGACTAGCCAACCAAGGAAGGATTGGGCTAACCCGACTAATGACTCACCTTTAAGTGTGTTTTTTTTTAGCGCCGCATCTTACTGAGTGACGAGTTGTGACATTTATTTTGTCAGTTTTTCGTTCCTATAGTAATTTGGCACTTGGATAATATTTTACTGTGTTAGTTTTGTTCTTCAACTCGGTGTCAAAGGAGCTCATCTCTTGGTACATCAAAACGCGTTTTTTTAAACCTATTGTTTATCTGAATATTACAATTAACTTCATGAATGTATAAAAATATATGAGTTTCACTTTTATTACTGGTTGTAAATTGAACATTAAAAAGTACATAAAAAACTTATAAGTGTTGAAAATATATATAATGTCACATGAGTACTGCATTTCTTTAGCTATTTTCTAAAATAAAATCTTAATTTTGCTTGTTTATTATACATGGCTAAGTTCAACCCTAAAAAGCAACATGCATCAAGACCAAGAAAACTAAACAAAAAGGTGAACTTTGAAACAAATCGATATAAACTTAAAACAATGAAAGATTTGATCTACGATGTTTCTAGGTACATAATAAACTCACAACAAATGTAGGAGCTGGCGTTTGTACAGTAGAACTCCACTTATTCGAACTCCAGTCATCCAGATCGCCAAATATCTGGATCACTATCAGGAAATATTAAAAAAAAAACTACTGTAGAGTACTGAAATTTGTCACGCTGCGAATGGTGATTGTATTCGCCGGCCGGCCGCTCTGCTATTCCAAGGCCAAATGCTAGCCCCTCACCCCCGATTCAAATTCATTGTATTCTTGTTTACAGTATTAATAAGTTTAAACTCACTGTATTTTTTTACTACAGTACTATAATGTGATTCCACTTCACTGTATTTGCAAAAACAATTTAAAAAAAGTTATTTTATAGTAAACCTTGCATTTTATTTCTAAACATTGCCTTACTGAAATGATTAATCCAATCATCTGGATTTATGCATATCAGGATCACATCCGGCACTCATTAATCTGGATAACTGGAGTTCTACTGTATCATTTACTTAAGACATAGTAGCTCCCTACTTGTTGGAGTTGGTAAGGAACCATATACATTCAAATTCACCACAAAGAGTTTTGGTTTGAATTACGCCCTCCTTAAATAATTACAAATGAATATCAGCACACAAGCTGCAAATCATTTTAATCATGGAAATATCCGTATGGAGGAGAATACAATTTAATTAATTTAAATTGGTGGAAAAATGACACCTGGACACTAGAATAAAATTAATCTCGGTATTCTAGCGAGTCAATGTTCTAGCACTGAGCTATTCAGGATTCTTCCCATGTTCATGATCTCATATCCACGTGCAATGACGATATAAATGTGTAGTCAGTTTAGTCAATGCAGACTATAATATATAACTTCTGTAAATATTATAGTATATACATTTATCAGAAGTACAGCTGTAGATCACATTATTTGATGTATGAATAAGTGAACCCATTTCTAGTAACTTTTCTAGTTGCCAAATAATGATTTTATTAAACTCAAGGTCTAAATCACGGGTCTCCAAACTTTTTGCTACGCAGGCCATATAATATATTTTACACATTTTTTCAGGCGAAAGTAACGTTCACCTGCTCTTCAAGTAACATTATTATTGCCCTGATTGCTTTGACATGTGTGAATAGATCACAAATCAAATTTGTTTTAACATGCAAATTTAGATTCAAGTCAAATGACCGATCATATCTGTAAAAAAAATGCCACTTTCCAAAGGCGGTCAGTGTTTGATAAATGTTATTGAGGTTGATTCTTCTCTGTGAGAAATGAATCAATTTATATGTGATTATATTTATACTAATTAGTCAATATAATTACATATTTTTAAAATTAGGTAACATCTTTTGGGACTTTTATTTTATAACCCTTTGCAGGGAGACTTAGAACTAACCAAAAATCATCACAAGCCGTTCTGTTGTAGGTATAATGAATGACGCCTGTGACTGTAAATCAGGGTTGGCAATTCCTACACCACTCTGGCTTGGTGTCATTAGGGGAAGCACACGTGTGGACAGGAACTGGAGAAGTCAAATATATTGCGTGGTTAAGAAATAATAAAGAGAAGCAATTAATTTGTTTTTTGGTAAAATCATGCGACTGGCCAGATATAATCTTGTGGCCCGCGGGCTGTAGTTTGGTGACCCCAGGTCTAAATCATACATTCATCTTATCCACTAAGAATCTTAGTTTGAATCACAGCTTCCGCTCAGAACCCACTGTTGTTTGTTGTTCCACGGCCTTGTTACCAGTGGTTGATAATATTCTATTTTATGTCCCGGGGCCTTGTTACAACTGGTTCATAATATGCTATTGTTTTATGTCCCGGGGCCTTGTTACCACTGGTTCATAGTATTCTATTTTATGTCCCGGATTTCCTGGAGGAATAATTAGCAAAAAAGGGGGTGGGGGGTGTTTCCACAAAACTTAAAATAAAACGGAGATTATATTAAAACAATGGAACTTTTTAGTAATGTTCATCTTACTTCTTTTCTGATGTGAACACTTTTCATGTTATAATAATATTTAGCACCGCGTCTTACTACCCGTTCGGGTTATAAGCTCTTTTCATGTTCTTTGAGACTGTTGCTGGATAAATAAATACTCCTTAGAGAAAGAATATATCAAATCTCAAAAACCTTGGAAAATTCATTTGACTTTCAAACCTTGTTTGGCTTTGCACCTCGACAGTTTATATTATTTTATGGTAGTATCAATATTTGTACATTCAAAATAGCAATTACCTCTTGAAATGTTTAATGCTGAACGATATTAAATAACTGATTTGGGGGATAGCAAATAGTATCTTATTACAAATATTGAATAAAAACTTATAGATCATTTATTTAATCAATATTGTTAAAAGTCATACAAAACAGGATTAAAGTAACACGATTTAACAACGACCAACTCTTCACAGTATGATAATGAAAAATTTAGCTTTTTGTAATAATGCAAGTTGTTGTTAACATGAATAATTATGACTAAATATTTATTTAGCACTGTAGATATAGGCATTAAGCCTAGTGTTCACTAACAATGTATCTATTTGAGATAGTACTATTATTATTAGTACCACGTCTTACTACCCGTTCGGGTTATACGCACTTACGCTAATGTGTAATGCTAGGGTGATTGTGAGATTAAATGGAGGACCTACAGTTTAACGTGGAATCCAAACCACGGTGGAGACCTGGCATTCCCCACATTCACAAGTTGTGATTAATACACGTCTTGTCTTGAGATAGTACTGAAGTAAGGTATTTTATCTTCATGTGACCAGCATCATGATTATGGTATAATTGTACAGAAACATGTCGGCCAGAATCTAATCGGCTTTCTTTTAAACGCTGATTACCTGCCCAAGGAGTAATGGGACTGAACAAGATTAAGACTTTGATTCCATGCTTAAACACAGATTATTTTTCATAGCTTGTTACATTCTAAACCTTATTTCATATTATTTTTGCAACTTGTAAGACACTACTTTCACGAGTTTGATTTCTTTTAACTAGTTTTCTTCAGTGTTTGAATTTTAACTGTGTGTTATTCTCAATTTTTGTCTGATATTATTTTAATATGTTGTATATGTATAATTTTTTTTTTTTACTCAAGGTCATGATTTGACTTGGTAATTATTATTATATGCCATTAATATATTTTTAATTTGTCAATTCTATTTCACATTTTTTTTTTAATTCTTGTTTAAAGCACAGCATAATGTGTTTTTTCAGTATTAAACTATTTTCAATTACAACCTGCTAATAACTTTTAACTTTTTATTAATTTCTTCAGTTATTATATCCTTTCACTTTTATAATGCTAATCTTAAGTTTGTTTCTAAGTCTTAACAATAATCATTACTGCTCCTTACTTATTTATAATTTAGAATGTTTTCTAAAATGATTCATGTGACCAAAATAAAATAGATTGAGAATTTTTAAAATATCTATTTTCTTTCAATATGTATTGTTTGATTTTTCTTGTTAAACTAAAACTATCCCTCTTTAAAAGAAAATTAAGTATGTTTTAATTTCTACTTTTACTTTATATAATTCAGAAATAAAATATAGTTCAACACATCTGTTTACACATTTTATTTTTGGTACTAACTACTTTTTAAATATTTCTACAGCTCCTAAAAATCTATATAAATTGAAGCATATTTGAAGGAACATTTGATAAATTCTTCCTATGATAAATGTAGCTCAATATTTGATTGTAATAAATTTTCATTTGAGTATTTTTTAAATGCATGAGGAGATTTTTAACATTAATAATTTAAACACGCCTTATGCTGGATTCCTTGTTATCTTGGTCTACTAGGTAGTGAAATGACAGACTAGGCAGCAAAGGAGGCTATTCATCTCCCTACGGAGGCGTGTTTGGGTGTATCGCTTTTAGATTTAAAGAGCTATATCCAGCACTTAAGTCCTCCCTACCCTAGAACAAAGCGGGTTTTGATCTCGGTTAAGAACAAGAAATTGGGTGTCATGATGGCCTTCTTTATTGGGTTCAAGTATATGAATATACTTCCGTTTTTTTAACATTCTTATATACATGATTTTTTTTCAGTTCTTGATATAAACTTGAGACTTATTTGTTGGCACTTAGACTACTACAAAAGAAGGTTTAAAAACATATAACTTTGTTTATTTATTTTCATATGAAATATTTAATCGACTAGTATAATGCTTAAAATTAATTTTATAGAAATGCTTCATTTACACATTTTGATTTTTTTTTAAATTTATATAATTGATTTTTAAAACAGAAATTTATACTAAAAGATTTACCCACAAAACTGTAAAACTTATCAAACATGTTCATCACTGATACATTTATATTATATCATCATCATGTTTCCAGCCTATGGCCAGGTTCGTTTAGTTAAATGCCTCAATATTCCGCCATTTTTCTCCTCTCACCTGAACACTTTTTGTTATATACTTCTCCCATATCTTTCTTGGTCTCCATTTCAGTCTTTTTCCTACTTAATCTCCAACATTCTCTTTGGTGCTGTCTCCTTTTCCATTATCATTACGTAACCATAAATACTATCTCAGCTAGACTTCCTGTACTAGCTCGTGTACTCCCTGTGCCCCACTCTTTTCTGGATAGCTTCATCCCTAATCCTTATATTATATAATTATTTATTGAACAAAATAATTAAAGTTTGAAATACAAAATCACAGATTACTTATTAACAACATCATAAATATATACACTTTTTAGAGCATAGCTTTAGTTGAATACTTCCTAAGACTTTTTGTATTGATTAAACATATCCCATGTAACATTAAAACAGTAAACATGCTTTTTTATTTTATAATCCTTTGCTTGTGCATCTCTTAATCCAGGTTAGTTCTTCCTTTACACGTCATGTGCTCATTCCATGCCATAATAAATTAAGTATTAAAGACTCTATCACAAAAGTCTTGGTATAGTTTTTATTAACTTTTTTAGTGCCATGAGCCGATATGATTGGCTCCGCATACTATCACTAAAATTGCCACGAGTCGATCTGATCGGCTCCGCCTACTACCGTTAAAAGTGCCAGAGCCGGTGAGGTCAACTCTCCAGATTTGAGCTAGTTCTCACTTTGTCTGATAGATAGTGTAGTAGTGTCATATATCACTGGAAAGATAACATTTCCCTCTATAATTTCTATAAGGCTGGCAACAAAAATCAACCTTAAATAGGTGTTGTTGGAAATGGGAGTTTAGTACATTTACAATGGGATTGTCACGTACTCAATGTGCTAAGTACAACACCGTTTTACATACGAGCTGCATGGTAAAACATAAGTGTGTCTCACATTCATACTGATGTAAACAGTTTTCTAATGTACAAATCAAATTGTTCTGAGTTTAGAAAAATATACTATTTAGATTTTCATGTTATGTCATGTGAATGAAAAGATTTATTTACCATTGTAAGTAAATAGTAGTAATGACTTTATAAATTTATAAAATATTTTTAAAAATTTGAAATTATTCATTGTTAAAGGTTTTTTGAAAAACACATTCATTATGTGTAGGCCTAAATATTTATTCATGAGGTGAGCAGTATAATATATCTTGCTGTAAGGTAAGTAATAATGGCCCAAAAATATATAATGTAGGATATCAAATAAAAATTCCTGTAATTAATATTTATAATCATTAATATTCAAAATTTTCTTTTCTTTTATAAAACTAAATGCATTACAACAAAATAATATTGAAATGTATATATAATTTTTAAATATGTTAGTGGGCATTAGTTTTTAAAAAAACTGAAAATTAAAACAAAATTAAATTTCAAATTTAGAAATGAAATAATTTTAATTAAACTGTATTAATTCATTATTATTAAAGAACAGTATATACAGATTAAAATGATAGAAAGATAAAAATAATCGCTTCATAAATAAAGGTTTGGTGAATTTTCTTGAAAACACTTACAAAAATGAGGAAATAGCTGTGGCATTCTTTTCACACAAAACCTAACAGGCCTCTGGCATTCTTTGCGCGCGAATTTTGGAATAGGCATGGCACTAAAAGGGTAAAATTCAATTTTTATCTTGTAGAAGTCCAAACATATGCTCTTATATGTATTATATTTACAATGTGATGAACATACTAGACACTTGTACTTTTGAAATAAATTCAAATTGGAGTGGGCAAGTGTTTTTCTCTATGTTTTGATGAAGACAATAATGCCAAGGCATATAACCCGAATGGATAGTAATATGAGGTGCTTATATAAAAAAAAAGGACAACTATAAAAACTTTCTTTAAATGGGTGTGTTACTTTCTACTATAATAGAAGTCAGAAGAAAGGAAGATTGTCACATTTGTGCATTGGATTCGTCACACATTTTTTTCTCTTTCCCTATGTGGTCTTTCTTCAATTCACTTAATTTGTTTATCTTTCCTTAATTTTTCAAGCTCCATTATTGTATAAAAATTTACCCACTAGGGGTGACCTGGCGGTCTAGGGGTAAGGTGTCAGACTTCTGTGCTGGCGGCCGGGGTTCAATCCTCGGTCCCGGCACAGATTTATCTGATTACCAAACCCTTCCTTCACCTCTGACAAGACATCTTGTGAATGTGGGGAATGCCAGGCCTCCACCGTGGTTCGGAT
>CABFOV010005637.1:26445-41074 GCA_902141375.1 Timema poppense
GGAATGCCAGGCCTCCACCGTGGTTCGGATTCCACGTTAAACTGTAGGTCCTCCATATCATCTCACAATCATCCTACCATTACACATTAGCGTAAGTGCGTATAACCCGAACGGGTAGTAAGACGCGGTGCTAATAATAATAATAATTTAGCCACTAGGCCTCCATATTATCATACAAACTCAATTGTAACATTTTCTATTTCTAGTTTGAAAGATCTGACCCGCCTCGGTGGCGTAGTTGGCTAACGCGCTAGTCGTGTTGAGCTCAACCGCTGAGGACGGGGAGATGGAGGTTCAAATCTCGGTCAGGTGAACTGGGGGTGGTTTTTCCTAAATGGTTTTCCACTCCCCCTCCACGCAAATGCGAGTTCACTTCCTCTAATTCAACCTGCCTGATTCCTAATCTATTAGCGTAATTAGTACTTAAAGCATATAACCTGAACGGGTAGTACGATGCGGTGCTAAATAATAATAATAGTTTGAAATACAATATATGTTTGTTTTCGGCAAACTGTTGGATTTTTAATAGTTTTGAACCTTATTATCTATTTTATTTAATTGATGTATTTAATGTGCAATTTCTGAACTGACTAATTATATCAGCATCAGTGGCGGCTTGTAGCTAAAATTAGTGGGGGTGCTGCTCCAAAAAGTTTAGCCTTTGTTTTAAAATTGTGTAAAAGGAAAATAACATGTATAAAAAGAAAATTTATTTAGGAACTTGATAAAATCTTTAAAAAAATATTTTATTTTTACTTACTTTAACTTAAATTGTTACAGTCCAAGCTTGATCTATTCATTTAAAAATGAAATCCATTTTTCTTGTTTTAATTTTCACAAAAGTTCAACAATTTTCTCTATTTAAAGTACTGCAAGCGCATTTAATCTTTCTGTTAAATAAAAGAACCGAAAAATATGAATCAAATAGAATATCTGGGAACCCGCCTCGGTGACGTAGTTGGCTAACGTGCTAGTCGTGTTGAGCTGCTCGACCGCCGAGGATGGGGAGATCAAGGTTCGAATCTCGGTCGGGTGAACTGGGAGTGGTTTTTCCTAAATGGTTTTCCACTCTACCTCCATGCAAATGCGGGTTCACTTCCTCTAATTCAACCTTCCCAATTCCTAATCCATTAGAGTAATTAGTACTTAAAGCGTATAACCCGAACGGGTAGTAAGACGCAGTGCTAAATATATATAGAATATCTGGAAGCAGAATAATAATTTAATTATACACTCTTCTACACTTTATCACATTCAAAAATATTGTACATGGTTTTTAAGCTCAACATACATTGAGTAATAAAAACTTCCTTCCTCTATCACGCCAAAGCCAGCACTGGGAGAGAAACAGTACTCTCTCTGCTTGGCAGTCCCGCTTTCCTCCCTACCTCCCGCCTATGTGCGCATGCACACAACAGTAAACACCACTTCACTGGCACACTGAAGCGCACAGTTCCATACAAAGATGTTTGTATCTTTTTCATAAACTGGGTGATGACTACTGAAGTACTGATATTAAGCTTAAGGAATATATATTGTACTACAAAAATAAAGAAATAATTAAAGAAAAAAGGACTCAATATATTAAATGTAATCAATAATATCAAGTGGAAATAGGGGGTGCTGCAGTTCCACAGTGCCTATACACGAGCCGCCACTGATCACCATTCAAGAATGTATATGGGCGAGAGTGAAACGGCCTACCAATTTTGTTCAGGAAAGATATTTTTGAGGAAAGGGTGTTTCACATATCTTCCAGGGCTCTTTTACATGCCACAATCGACATCGCGCAGATGGATCTTCTTTCTCCTGCAAAAACATAATATTAAAAGACTTTTCTTCCTTCAGTCCCTTCCTTATATTAATATTTTTATGTATAACGGTGAATGCATGTGAATAGCTATAATAAACTAAAGCAACGTGATAGAACTTTCACGAACTCTGCAATGTAAACATACGACAGAAATGAGTCAGAATAATGACATCACAACTGGTTCCGTTGCCTATTTACAACATTCATGCATGGCGCCAGTTAAAACTCCCGTATATATATTATCAAAGTTTTGCAAACTTCTAATCGAAAGTAAAATGCTAAAGCAGTTGTTACTTATATATTTTATGCTATATTCATTATGAATTAATACACACAAATAATTAAAAGTAGATAAATATAAACTCAATTTGTGATGTAATCAATTATAAGTAGTAAATATATTGCTAACTTTTTTCTTTAACAATAAATTGTTATATTTTAAATAATACTATAGCTAGGTATAATTTTGTCATGAGTAATCTCTTTTATTCAAGTTTTTTCTTTTATAAATAAATTATATTTCAATTATATACTACAAATATTTCTAATGAAAGTAAAAGCTAAAGTATTATATTTATATGTTATAATAAAATTGTTCAACATTCATAGCCCATTAATGTGATTCATTCTCTTATAAAAATGATAAAAAATTTGGTGGTTTCGCATATGTCATGAATATGAAAAAATATCCATAATTTTTTTCACTATTTTTTTTTTTTTTAGCACCGCGTCTTACTACCCGTTCGGGTTATACGCTTTTAAGTACTAATTACTCTAATGGATTAGGAATTGCGAAGGATGAATTAGAGGAAGTGAACCCGCATTTGCGTGGAGGGATTTTTCACTATTAATTGATATTGTGTTAAACTATTTTTCATTTAAGAAAAGGTTAGTTTTAGCTATTCTCTCTTTGATTAAAGATATCTTAAAATACATTGCCATCATAAACTAACCTAGTAATTTAAATTTTCCTTAGAATCTTTATTTTAATATTACTAATTCTAAATTGATTGCAGAAATTGACCTTACCCTCAGCGGTGGGTACATGGATAGAAATTGATTGGTCTTGCCTGTGATAGGTAGGATGTGATATGAATTCCTTTCGAGTCTATCGAGGTTGTTTTTCCTAAATGGTTTCTCATGCTCCCTCCAAACAAATGCAGATACACTTCCTCTAAAATTATTCCTCATCTCTACACCATTAATTTAAATGCAGAAAGCTTGAGAAAGTAGTATTACATGTACAAAAAAGCACTTCCTACTTAACCTAAGATCATATATTAATCTAACTTCTAATTAAATCGAACCTCAATGTAACCAACATTAACTCAAGATCTCCCTAATTTTTTCTATTTTTTACTTTATTGGTAGCCTTTACTTGCACTAAAGCATACATAAAATGATATATATTATTATATGTTGTTATATATGCTATATATAATTATATTATAAGAAATATACAAATTTAAAGAAAAGAAGATCTTAATGCTTCAAATTTTAACTATTATTTAAGATTCACATTTGATCTTTAATATTAAACTACTTTCAAAGTAAAATGATAGATTATGTATAAATAGTTTTACTTCCTATAAATCTCACGCATTAAACAAATTACTTTTCTGAGATTTATGTTTTGCATTATCAATAATTAAAAAATAGTTACTGATCACATACGAAATGCAATAAAATATAAGCTTTGATAATATTTACCGGAGTGTAACACCAGTAAAATTTCAAAGACTTTTCTTAAACATTAATATTTACTTAAGTTGTCTAGGTTCAGACTTGATATTTACTTTTAAATTTTTTTAAACTTATACTTTTAGATTAAATATGAGATTTGTTGTTCAAGGGGATGTAAGTACCTACATCATCTGCATACCTTTATTACTCTTTAGCCTCATATTCAGCTGATTAGATAATGGAACTTGAAATTTAGCCTTCTTGCTTGAAGTAATCACTAATATTGTGGCCAACACTACTGATAAAAATATTTTTTTTTCAGGAAGAGAGTGAATTAGGATGTTGATGTTTAAAACATATATGATTAAATGACTATGAGTAAAGTAACAAATACATCACACAAACACAAGGCTTGTTAAACATATTTTCCATCCCTGATAACAAAAATAGCTTATGACAGATATTAATATAATGCATAATATTTCATTGTTCTATTATTATGGAATCAAGATTATGCATTTAGTCGAGTCTGCAGGTGACTGGAGTTTGGGTCTAAAATGCTGGCCAAGCATACTAAGTTTGGGTTTTCCACTCTAACTACATATTAATGTGGATACATTTACTCTTAACTATATCTTTCTCAAATCTAACCCATTAGTGTATTTAAAATGTGTGTAACCCTGAATAGTAAGATAGGGCAAAACAAAATATTCAGGCACTTAATACTGTCCCATCTTGTTTGATACTCACTGTAAAGAAAGAAAAGAGTGAAGTATTGACCCAACAGCCCTACATATTAATTAAATTAAATCAAATCAAATTAGCACTTTTAAATTTGTTCTTAAATGCATGCGAGTATAAATGTATTTTCTATTTTAATTGTAATAATTCATAAAGAAAAAATGAATGTCAAATATTAAAATGGTATATATTAATTTTGGAGGGAATTTATTATTATTATTATTATTAGCACCGCGTCTTACTACCCGTTCGGGTTGTACGCACTTACGCTAATTTGTAATGGTAGGGTGATTGTGAGATGAAATGAAGGACCTACAGTTTAACGTGGAATCCGAACCACGGTGGAGGCCTGGCATTTNTAATGGTAGGGTGATTGTGAGATGAAATGAAGGACCTACAGTTTAACGTGGAATCCGAACCACGGTGGAGGCCTGGCATTTGGATGGAATTTAAATAACCATAAAAATAAGTAACACGTATATCTGTATTGATGTATTCTCTTGTGATGTGAGTAGTTATGGCTAGATATATCAATATAATAATTATAGTTATCTTGCATGTTTGTTATAATGTGTGTTAAGTCTGTAAAAGTAATTCATACATAATGAGTTTGTAAGTTCATATTTTTTTGAATAAACATGATGTTTTTAGTTTTTAAATTTTAAATAAATACTCAACATGAAATGTATGAAAGAGTCAAACCATTAACAAGTGATTAGACTTGTGTTTTAAACATTTAAATAATTTTCACAAAGATATTCTTCGATTGACTTTACATGACATTACAAAGCTAGTGTCTGAAACAATTAGTATAATTTAAGCCAGTTTAAAACAATGTTAAAAAAATCATCCAACAAACAATGAGAGTTTAAGAGATTGGCATATTGATGATGACGACTCTTCCACATTAACTCTAACAATACTTCATTATTTCTTGAAAATGATAAAACTCAATTTTTCTTTAACAAAAAATTGTTTGTGGGCATTAATTGACAAAGATAAAATTGTATGATAGTGACATAATTATATTTGATTGAGAAAGAAAGATTTATTGTTTGAAAAGGTTTCAAAGAATAAAAACTCCATCTCAAAGAACCCAAGTCATCATTAACATGAACTGTTTCCAGCATATGGCCGGGTCTGTTTAGTAAAATATCTCCCTCTCAATTGCACACTGGCTGCTATCTGTACCTCCCATCTCTTCCTTGGTCTCCATTGTGGGTTTTTTCCCTACATACTTCATATCCATCAATCTTCTTGGAATCCTCTCCCCTTCCATCCTCATTACGTGTCCATACCATCTCAACCTAGCTTCCTCTACTATCTCGTGTACCCCCTGTACTCCAACTTTGGACCTTACATCTTTATTCCTAATCCTATCACTTCTGGTGACAGCTAGCATGCTCCTCAAAAACTTCATTCCCATGGCCTCCACTTTCCTTGTTTCTCTTTTATCTAAAGTCCAAGTTTCCGCTGCATATGTTACAATGGGTATGAATTATGCTCTATAAAACACTTCCTTACCCTTTAGGGATTCTTCTTTTTTCCATAGTAGGTTTCTTACACACCTGTAGAATATCCCTCCCTGTTGCCCTCGTCTCACTATATCTTCTCTGCTGCCCCCTTTTGCCTCAATCACACTACCCAGATATGTCACACTCTTTGCGTCTTTCAAATCTACTCCTTCCAGTTCTATCACTTTTCTTGGCCTTGTTTTCTGCTTTGTCATCACCATCACTTCACTCTTCGCCACACTAAATTTCATTCCAGAATTTTTCACCTCCTTCCATTCCTGCGACTGCTCCTGTATTTCCTCTTCATCCCCCCCCCCACACACACACACACACACACACACCATCAAGTCATATGCAAACATCATTGCTTTGGTTTTTTCATCACCCAGTTTCCTTCCAGAACCCAAGTGACAAGGAGAAAAGACTCATTGTTCTCCATATTAGCATTGAGTGAAGTTTTTTGAAAAGGCATTCTTGCTATTTAAGTCGTGTTAGTGGATGGTGTGGAATGCAGGCAGGAATACTATAATTTTTCTCATAGAAGTAATCATACCATTGGAGGATGATTAAAGTTTTAAATTATGTTTCAAAACTTCATGTTGTTATTTCTATTGACATTAATAATTTGTTTAATATTGGGGATTTTAGTTGGGTTTTTTATTTCACCCTCTAGGTGTTTACTTGCATGCTTGAATTTGACTATGGAGGCCAAAGTTTGATCCTTAATCAGGTGTATTGGGAAGAGGTTTGGTTGGCATTATGTAGTTACTTTACCTTAAATTTACACCTTAACATGCTTCCTCAGAGTATAAATTATATTTTAATGTTTTTTTATAGACAACACAACTGCACTAAATCATAATTTAACCCTTTGGGTGTTAACGTTGCTCAGAGTGATGCACGAAATATTTTCTCAAATTGCCAGCGTCCCTCACAGCGATCCCATGTTTTCAAGCTCTTAGTTCAGTATTAAGTCAACAGAAAGAGTGGATTTTATTTCCACTGCATTCTCATATGTTCAGGCTAATTTTATAGGAAAGCTGTGATTCAAGACACAGAAATACTTGCAATATTTATTGATAGCTCAAACTAGAATGATCAATTTGCTAGTGATTTTGAATTTGTAAATAATGAAAGTGAACAGGAATTATATTCTAGTGAAAGTGAAAGATTGGAACAAGTAGAAGTGGCAGCTGACATTGATAATGCAAGTGTGAATACTAGTGATTCCTGTTGGAATGAAATAAATCTCGAAGATCAGGATAATCCACCACAACCTATTCATATTTATGCAGAAGTATCAGGTTTGAATTCCACACTCCCCTTGTGATTCCAAGCCAATTATTTATTTTAGACTTTATTTTACTAGTACCCTAATAAAGTTGGTGGTCACTGAAACAGCTGCTATGCATAAAACAATTGTGTAAAATCTAAAGTTAGTTTTGTAAATTTTGTTATTTACTCAGTTTTTTATCTTCTTTTCAGTGATTTATTCTATTTAAAGCTATTTAAATATTAAAAGCTTAAAAATTAATATCAAATAAAACAGTAAAAAAATTGTTTTAAATATCTTGGTTAGTGATTTTTTTATTATATTTAAAAACTAAAAAAGTATATGTTTAATTATATAATCGGATTGGCAAGCATGTTAGCTAGTTTATGTAAAAATTTGAGTGCAAGAAGTTCAAAGATTAATGAGTCATTAAAGTTTAAACAAAATCCTGTGTTTTTCAGCAAAATAGCTTGTCACTTTTATCACAGTTTTTTAATCATTTCTCTTGGTACTCAAAGGGTTAATATAATTGATACTATCATTTTGATGTATTAAGCATTTTTATTTCATAATATACTTTATTGTTACTATTACACTTTTGTGTTCAACTCTAATTTTATAATTAAATAAAAAAATTAATAATGAAATTGAAAGATAATTGTGTTAGAAAATGTAATAATATTGAAAACATTTAGACTAATATCTCTAAAAGAGTAGCGGACAGCCGATGGTTGTTAACTGAGTCCTAACCCAAATTGATAGTTGTATGGTCACACACATCACTCTTACATTAGATTGCATTACCAGTGACGGGAAGATCAAATTCGAATGCCGGTTGTATCTAATAAGGTTGTTTTTCTCCTTTATTGCTTAACACACTCCCCGATCCTATGCCCCCCACACCCCCACACACACACACACAAATGCAAATACAGTTTGTCTATAATTCTACCTTTTTATCCCTATCCCATTGGTGTAATGCATGTGTATAGCACTAATGGATACTTAGAAGTGTTGAAAAAACAATCTAGTCTTAAATAAGAAGGATCACACTTTACTACTCTTTGATAACTAGTGTGTGATGTTCCATACTTGTTCTGAGTTAATCTGTCCAATTGGAATTTGATCCATGTACTGTTAGTTGAGGTTATTTTACATGACTCACTCATAACGGGTTGTTTCGCCACCAGCTTTATATTTAAAATATTTGTTGCCATAGTTTACTATTTATTGTAAAATAATGAAATTTGATTATGCATAAGAGTTGGAAATGGTGTCACCTATGATTAAAAGCCTAGGCAATAAAGGTTGCAATTTGTAGAAAATAATTGGAATTGAGTTTCTTAAGATAACATTAGTTCTCAGCAGTGGCTTACTTTAAAAAGTAATATAGATTTCAACATCATTAAGTGCCTTTGTATATCCACTGGAATAGTATTCACATGGCCTGACCTGCAGGGTTGTTTATAAATGATAAATGAGTTTTTGGCCTTCTATGAATCTAAGTTGTCTTGAGTTCCTTTGCATTATTCTCCAAACCAAATTGTCATTTTACCAAGATCCAAAACTGTGTCCATTACAAATTTTAAAATATATATATTATAATTATGGATAGCTCGTATCAGTAGGCTAAATGTTTGGTAGTCAAGAATTATTTTTAATAGTTGAGATATATATAATTTGTATTCATTCGCTAGAGCCTATTTATTTAAAGGGACTGGTTATGTTATTAAATAAAATAAAATATAACCATGCAGATTTTTTCTATAACTCCTGGATGTCTTGATTGTTTATTTAATATTCCATTTTCTATTTTATTTTACAGTATATTGTTGAACGCCATGGTAAGACCCTTCTACCTCAATACTTAGGAATGTACAGGCTAACAGTGGATGGTGTGGAACACTATATGGTAGCCATGAGGAATGTTTTCAGCAACCACTTGCGAACACATAGGTATGCCTATCTTAATATATTGAACATTAAAAACGCTATATCTTTGATAAATACACATCATGTTTCTTCATCGTTATTTATATATCTAAACCAGAGTTTACCATTTTCACTTTCCCATTTTAATAATACACAATTTTTTCCCCTTCAGTTCTCATCCTGACTGGGTGCATTGATTTTGGTTTTCCAAACCCCACTCTATAGGATTGCTGATGTATTTTGTATTTTTTTGCTTCCTTTGACCTTAAATTAATTAAGCTGACTGTGTTGGCATAGGGTTTTTCTCACTCATGTTTGACCCAGTAGATTGGGGTTTGACTTGATTTGAATCTCAGCTTGTTGCACAATAAGTTGTTATTTATATTGTGATCTTCCCACTCTCCCTCCAGGTAATTGATTTTATAGTATGCTGCAGGTTACTAAAACAGATATTTGACATATAGATATCATTTTTTTTTAAACTTGAAATATGTAGGCGAAACAAACCATAGCATGTCATTTGCCTGCTTTATAATTTCAAAAATTGTTGACTGGAATGTTTTAAAATATATTAAAGAGATTAGGATGCCTATGATAAAAAAATGTATAGCTAGTTATTTTGCCAACAAATTGGTTGGTTCATAGTTAAGTAAAATTTTTAAAAATGAATTCAAATACCTAGGATATAATGAACTAAAATTTCCAAAACACTTATCTGCATTAGGTTGGTGTGTTTTGTAAACCTTGTGTATCATTTAAATGAGTACTAAGACACAGTGAAAAAAATACTATTAACCCAGCAACATAGCTTTTAATTCAAGAAGACATGATTAAAGGATTTAAGATCAAAATAATGTACCAGCAGTCATCTGGAGGGAGGATAGAAATCCACAGTTTGGATAAAACATATCTTACTCTTAGATAAGACTTGAAAAGAAAAATGGTGATTTATTGGGTCACAAAAGTATGATAATGATAAAAAATTGTTAGAAAGATAGTGTAAGGATTGACATTTGAAATAAAATGTAGAATTTAAAATGTCAAATTGAAATAAATTTAAACAAATTTTGGTATTAAAATAAATAAGTCTATAACTCGAACAGGTAGTAAGATGTGGTGTTAACAGGGTGTCCAGCGACCTGGAAAACCTGGAAAACAGGGAAAAGTCAGGGAATTTTATTAAATTTCTGGAAATTTTACATTTTATCTATAAAAAGCCAAATATTTCGATTCACAATAGTCAAAATAACACTTCTTCCAGTTAATAACCAGCTGGAATCACTTTCACACCATTGACTATGTTGAGCAGACTAATATCACTTCTCAAGGTCAACATTTTGTGTCTTTCCACCCTTCTGCCACTTGTCTTTAGCCAAAGTTGAGTCATGGATATTCATATGTACAAAATTTGATTAGGCCTACATTTTAAGTAGAAGGAACTAAGACTGACTCTGTCCCACAACTATTTTAAATCGTTCTTGCTCGAGGCAATCTTTTAATGGCTCAATACAATTTTACTGAAATCTATTTTTATCTTAAAATAGTCCATTTCCCCTGAGGCAGAAATTGTTTAATCCTTTTATTGAGTGACACAATTTCAGAATGTATATGTATCTAGGAAAAAAACACTATTTAATCTGTGATCTTAAAAACATATTTTCTTAATATACTTAATATCGATAAATAGTGGTCTGGGAAAAAGTAAATTGGGTCTGGAAAACCTGGAAAAGTCAGGGAATCTAAAAATATAGTTTGGCTGGACACCCTGGTTAAAAAAAAGTTCAAATAACATAAAACCCACTAAAAAAATAAGCGCAAATATAAAGTTAGAAATTTGAAGAATAGCGTTAAAAATTAAGATTATCCCTGGTAGATAGTAATTTAATGAATTATTTATTCATATTGTAATAAATATTTTAAAAACCAGAATATAATAACATATATATACACTGCATTGACTTCAATTCTGACTTATTTTATATCAAGTGATTTTTTTTAATGTGATCATCTAATTACTCTTATTGTAACTTTTATTCTTGTCTTTTACTTGTCTCATAAAATATTTTAATTGTCTTCAACAATAAAAAGAAATCCTTGACTATTTTCTATTGTTTCATTTGTACTATATGAATTAATAAAAATAGATTTAACTTTTTTCAAAGTTTATCCTATTTTCAATTTTCTAAAATTTACTGATATATGACTAAATAATTTTAAAATAATATCTACCAGGCAAATTTTTAACTTAACTTTTCATAGATCATGTACTCTACAACTTTTTATTTGTGCTTATTTTTTAATGTGTCTCATGTTATTTTAAATGTACCTAATATTTAAATTCCAAAAATTGCTTTAACATTTTTCAACTTAATATTTTTAATTCAAAAATGATATCTCGGCTGTCAATCCTTAGACTATTTTCAAACAATTCTTTATCATTCACATATTTTTGGGAACCATTAATAACAATTTTTAAATTTTCAAACCTTATTTAATACTTATTACTAAACTTTTTTTTTCTTCTTAAATGTTGTCAGTCAAGAGTGGTTAACACTGTGTCAACCATGCCTGTGTTATTTAATACACTACATGTAGGTGATGATAAAATATTTTGTTAGCGTAAGCTTTCAAAATGCAAGCAATGATTACCAGTTTATTTATAATTTTTCAATCATTCACAGAAAATTTGACCTAAAAGGCTCAACAGTAGATCGTGAAGCATCTGACAAAGAAAGGGAGAAAGACCTACCTACCCTCAAAGATAATGATTTTGTAAAGGAAGGCATGAAAATCTACATAGGTGATGATGCTAAGGAGAAACTTATTGAAACGCTAACCGCAGATGTTGAAGTGAGTACTTATTAACTAGATAATATGAAACAATGGGATAAAATAGTATATTTTTAATTCTATTTGATTTTTAGAGAACGATATATATATATATATCTATCTGTCATATATTATTGTTTTTGGGATTTTATTTAAGGGAGATCTTGGTTCATATCCTGGTTAAGTGTGCTGAAGGGGAATTTTCTGAATAGTTTTCTACTCATCCTCCATACAAATGTGGTCACATTCCCCTAAAATTCTACCTTCCTTATCCCTATATCATTAGAGTAATTATTGTGAGCATATAACCCGAATGGGTAATAACGATAAAAGAACCCGACAAATTTTAAATTTATCTCTTAGCTCTCTTTTTAGTTCATATCAACAATTTTTAACTCTTACATTAAAATTATGTACTAAATAGCCAAGCTTTTATTTTGATTAGTTATGGTCATAGCCATAGCTAAATATCATATTATTTAAATTAAAAAATCACACCTGGGTACAGGAATCGAACCTGGGACCTTTGGCTTAATACGCCAATACTCTAACCACTGAGCTATCCAGGAGTTATCTCATTTCAAGGTCATTCTTCACTCATATTTTAAGACAGAGTCTTTGATAGACGTGTGAAAATAGTCAGCTACATATATGTGATGAATTAAGACCACGAGCTATTGGATAACGCGGCCACCTTTTTCTCGGGATAGCTTTATGCTTCCAATAATACAATGATAATCATACAAATGTGCAAATAAATATAAAATAAATAGTCAAGCTATAATATTTGTTAGTTACGCTTATAGCCGCATCTAAATATCATATTCTTAGATTGAAAAATGACACCTGGACACAGGAATAAAACTCGAGACCTTTGGCTTAGAGGGTCAATGCTCCAACCACAGAACTATCCAAGAGTCATCCCATGTCCAGTCTCATTCTTCACTCATATTTTAAGACAAAGTTTGTGATGGACTTGCGAAAATTATCTTCAAATATGTGATCAATTAAAACCATGATCTATCAGATAACACAGCCACCTTTTGAATCGTGATGGCTTTATACTGCCAATAATACGATAATTGGCAGCATAAAGCCATCCCAAGTAAAAGGTGGCTGCGTTATCTGATAGCTCTTGGTGTTAATTGATCACATATATGTAGCTGACGATTTCTGCACATTCATCATTAACTATGCCTTAAGAATGGCCCTGGGCAGAAGATGACTCCTGGATAGCTCAGTGGGTAGAGCATTAGCGTACTAAGCCAAATATCCTGGGTTCGATTCCCGTGTTATTTTTAACGGCACATTTAGGTTACACAGGCTTGTTTGAAAGAGGAGTGGAAACCAGTAAGGAAAAACGGTTCTCAATACATCCAGTGGAGATTCATACCCTGATCTCTCCATCCCCTTGCATTAATCTGCCTTGACTTTTTCATGTTTCCCTTTCCACTTTTATAGTGTTATATTACATGTGTAGTTGATGGTTTGTTATTTTTACTTAGTTTCTCACAAAGTTGCACCTTATGGACTATTCATTGTTATTGGGTGTCCATGACTGCACTCGCGCTGAGCAAGAAAACTCTGAACAAATTGAACAAGAAGATGAAGACAACAATGGTGTAGATGATGATGATGACTCGGAGACTGGATCTGGGGTAGACATCAGACAGGGGGCGGGGGACAGATGGTGCATGCTAGGAAGCATGACCACCCCTCCGGACTCCCCCCATGCAGCCCTCATGAGAGAAACCAGTCTGCAATATGAGACTGGCATTGTTCCCGAGCTTGACATCTATGCTATACCAAGCTCAGAGAGTAGGTGAACTCTATAATTTTCTGACTTCTAAGCAATGGCAGCTCATATAAATGTGACACATGTGCATGTGAAAACCTAATATTTTTACTTAAACTGAGTAATCTTTTATTTTCAAATACTAATTTATCCATCCCTATGATTAGATTGAATATTTTAATACTCTCAAAAGTCACTTTATTCTATGGTGATATGGATGTAGTGTTGAAAAACTTTGTCATTTGCAGCTTTCTTTCCTAGATAATTTATAGTGAACAGTTTCAGCAAGCTCAATGTGTGCTCTTAGGGATTCAAAAAGTGGGACTTTGCGTCTAGAAAACCTAATATAAAGACAAACATTATTTATCATAACTAATATTACATATCAAGATATCGAAGTATTACGCGATATCCTTGCATAATTATCTCTAAATTCCGGAAAGTCTAATATTAATATTTATTGGCCGAAAAAGAATTTTAAATTATAATAGCTGAAATAGAATTTTGTCCTGGACACCTATATGTGTCCAAGGACAGTATCCTGACGAGAGTAAATCACACATCTGAATTACACTATTATATACGCTAACATTCTTGCTCAGAGAGAGGGAAGGGATAACCAGACAGAGGTAGAACAATTGAGTAGTTTGGAGAAAGACCTAGAACCATCTTCTTGGGCATGTACGTCACACATTTCCCAACATGCATCATGAATGATGAATCACAGTTCAAATTTACACAAATTTATAAATTGACAACTAAAATTGAAAACGACCATAATTTCATGTCTAAATAATTTTTTTCCAGATGCTCCCTGGAAAGAAATCTACTTTCTGGCAATAATTGATGTCTTGACACATTATGGCGTAAGGAAGCAAGCTGCTAAGGCTGCAAAGACTGTGAAATATGGTGCTAATGTTGATGGGATCTCAACATGTGATCCAGAACAGTATGGCAAACGCTTTATTGAATTTTTAAGCAAGGCCATCGAATGAGATGGAAAACGCATATTCTATGCACATCATATAGGTAATCTTTTATGACTTTTT
>CABFOV010005638.1:0-15356 GCA_902141375.1 Timema poppense
ATGCCTCCCCTTTTAGTCGCCTCTTACGACAAGCAGGGGTTACTGCGGGACTATTCTAACCCCGTCCCGCAGGGGGGAATAATTTAAAGTTTGCACCTAAAGTGTCCTAAACTTAAAAATATCCAGCTATTTTTCTTTAGTTTTTTTGTGGGATTTTCTGTACTTTCCCTGTTATTTCCAGACACAAAAATTATCTTTGTTTTTCCGGTTCTTACAATTTTCCAGGTGCTTGGGAACCCTGATCCTGATATAGCGGGTCAGGCTTTAATTTGTAATAATTTTATAGGGGAATTACCATAAAAATAACTTTTTATAAAATATAACAAATTAATTAAGTTCAGATAACATTGACAATCAATCTATAAATTTATCTTAAAATTTTCATGATGTGCGATACAGCCATCAGTTAAAAGTGACAGCTGCAGATCCACGTTCATGAAGGAAAAAGTAGAGGGCCAATAGAGGTGATATTTCAATATTCTTCTGGTACCCGCTCCGTGGGGAGGCCACTCGCCCAAAGTTATCTCTTTTACATTAATTAGCAAGTCCTACGACAATCACAGCACACGTGTATAAATAGCGGTACATTTTGTTAAATTTGTTTACCGATTTTCTGAGCCTTGTTATTTTTAAAATAATAAAAATGTGTTTAAGCAAATCACCTATTTGAAGCGATATATCAACACACTGTGGTGGCTTGCACGGGAATGTCATTTCTAAAGCTTTAAAACCATCAAAACAATAATCGATTATACCACGTACCTACAAAAAAAATAACTATATGATCTCATTAAAAGTTTACTTTATTCGTTTCATAAATGCTAACTCTATGATTCTTAATCTGAAATATGGAACATTTCACGTAAAATGTCGTTGAGAACGGACTATTTTCACCTTTTCATAAATGTTTTCAAAAATAATAAAAGATAAGTTTTTTTTTAACTTGTCGTGAATCATATTTTGAAATAACAAACAACTTCAGCACTTCGGTAGGCGGCCCTAATAGCAGGAAGTATATCATTTTTGTTCATGTATGTTAAATAAAAATGAATAAATAACATATTATATATAGTGTTGTAACTATGCTGTGTGAAATGGGACCCCTAAAATCTCGTTACCTAAAGTTATCTTGATCCTTCGGGCCATCCTGGGTTCATTGCTTGTAAAACACTCATTTTTTTAAAATGAAAAGTTGACTGTATTTAATTTATGAAATAAAGGACTGTATATTTTGGTTTTGTTTCTCGTTCGAGTCAAGTATAATAGGTTAGGTAAATATTAGATCAAAAGAGTATAGTTGAACCTTCTTATCAGACACACTATATTTGTAATTAGAAAAGTAAATATTGGGTGAAATTACAATCCAGCACACTACACCAACCTAAGGGGAAAAGAAAGCGTATAATCCTAACGGGTTTTAAGACGCGGTGATAAAAAAATTTAAAAAATAAAACAGAGAATAAAAAAATCTCTAGAAGACTGTGAAAGAAACTTCGCCGAGGAATGAAATGTTTTTCACAGGGCGAGAACAGGAAGAAAGGATTTCTTGGTTTTAGGAGAAACGCAATTAAAAAAAGTTCTAAACAAGATTAAATATCCATAAAAACCACTTGACTCAAAATGTTTAAATATTTATGATGTGAAGCTAAAATAGTTGAGAGGTTTTTTTCCAACGCGTCTTACTACCCATCCGGATGATACGTATTTTAATCCCACTAACGTAGGGATGAGGTATATATAGTTTAGAGGAAACGTACCCACATTTGAGAGCAATTAAAGGAGAAAAATAGCTTGGGAAACCCTCCTTCAATATGTCTGGCCAGTATTCCAAACCCGAAAAACCAGACTAGATTAAATTGATATTTATTCTACGTGCCAACCTATGATGGTCGTCAATCATTAAAAGTTATCATAGAAAATTTAATTTTATTCCAATTTGATTCTTTATATACAAAATAACATTTCTTAGGATTATAACAAAACATAGTTTTGAAAGAAGCGTACACACATCCTGTCATCGACAATCGACTTTATTGTGATACCAACATCTCAAACCGTTTGACCACCAAGTTCCAAATAATTCTTCCACCTGACACAATTATCACTTTTTAAAGTTTTAAAGTGTAACTTTAAAGTTGAAGTAATCCTTTAAGCATACTATTTATATGCACATCGGTGGGCACTTGGGCTAATGTCAGGCTCATTTGTTCTGGTCTGCTGGTGGAGGGAAGTTTGGTGCTAGAATCCTGGCCGAAAAGTAGTGAGGGTGATTTTCCATAAGTAACTTCCCACACCACCTCCATATAAATGCAAGAATATTTCCTCTAAATTCTATATTTATCATCCCTACTCTATCAGTGCAATTAAAATGTGAATAGCCATTATGGGTTGTAAGAAGTAATGGAAATGTATATTTTTAATGCATTACTTCTAGTTATCCGTTAAGTTTATCCTCAAACTACATGAATACTGGGAACATTTGATGTTGAGTGTGATTGTTTTTTAAATTGCATCCGTGTTTTCTTGAAGAAAGGACCTAAATAAATTAATGAAACAGGAATTTCTCCAGTGAATCATGTAATTAATGGGACCCGACCTAAAAGATTAAAGTATCAATAGGTTATATACTTAAATCAGCTTTATTCAGGAAACATTTTTTATTTTCCCCCCCACACTCATTTAGGCAATACGCATTTTAATTAGTTAATTGAATATGGATGAGGAGTATATAATTTACAGTAATGTACCCGAATTTACGTGAAGGTAAAGGAAATTAACATTTAGAAAAAATAACTACCTTAAAATACCCGTTCGGTATTATAACTGCTCTACACCTTAATTTAGTCGATAGGGTGTCTGTATACCGAGCTAAGAGTCCCGAGTTCGATTCCAGCATGTCCAAAAAATATATCATTGATGAAAATAAGGGCTTACCCTTTCACAGTAATGAATTAATGGCCGGGGACTGGATATTGTGCCTAGTCCACAGACAAGGAAATCCTTCTCTGTGGCCTAGTTCTAATCATAAGGTGCGGCAGAATAGAAGATCAAATTCCCTTTTGGGTCTTATCTTCCTTCTCGTACTGAGTACCTGTTTGAGGAGAGGTAATACCCCCACCACTCTATTACTATTCCCTACCCTGGCGTGTGTCACTCTTTTGGTCGATTGGTTTTCTGTATTCTGAATGACAAAGCAGAGACCGGTAGGCCGCCTCTACCTGAAGTTTTAGGCTCAGAAAGTGTTTGAATAAAGGCTACATTGAATAAACTTTGTTTCTATATATTATAATAAAAGGAAGTGTTTGCCTGTGTGTGTTTGTTTGTATGTTTGTGTGCAATGCCCAGCCAAATCTACGGCATGCAGAGCTCTGACATTTTTAACATAGGTGGATGGAAGGGGGTCCGAATGCACCCCGAATTTTTTTTTTTAATTTATAATTAGCTTCTTAGTTAACTTATTTATAACAAATTTTCGAAGAATCACGGGCAACGCCGTGTGAGATTGCAAGTTTCTAATATACACTACTTAGAAAACTGCTTTATTTTTCCAGTAAATTGAAACAGTTTTAAATATGCGTTTAGTGGATTTGTTTTATGCCTATTGATTATTGCTATGTTGTTTTTAAAAAATGTGACTAATAATATAATGTAAAGATTCTCTAAATTTTAAAATCAATTGGAAAGTTATTCATGCACGTTCTACCTCAAGGCTGTAAATTAATCAAAATATGATAGATATTAGTCCCCCAACGGGAATTAAACAATTAGCTTAGTAAGAGGACGCGCTAAGTATTTGGCTCATTTATCTAGAGCAGCGGTTCCCGAACCGTGGTACTTACACTACTTCCAGCTAGTACGCCGTGAGAAGCCAAACAAAACAAGCAAATTAAAGTTGTAAAAAGATAATGTCTCATCAAATACCATAAATATATTACGACCAAAGTCAAACCAAAAGGAAAAGAGATTTAAACGGTTGTTGAAGGGGTAAATATAAGTGTTTTTTAATATACCTTTGATACCTGTGCCCTATTATCCTTATTAATTGAGTAGAAATGTTAAATAATGATAAATAAAAACTATTAATCTATAAATAGTGTTGTGTCATTATATTCGTGGGCGCCATTAAAATGTAACTAAATATTAAATATTCAGCACGATCTCGGTGGCACTCCAAAATACGGAAATTGTTTGGGTGGTATGCCATTCAACAAGTTCAGGAACTAATGATTCTAGAGTTTATATAAATGCCTAGAAATAAAGGTATAGCCTCTATTCATATATTCATCATTTGATAACAGTACATAGTATATTCAGGAGCTACTCTCAAAACGGTGTGAGCCAAGCACGTAGGTAAGATTTAATATTTTAATGTGGGAAGGTATTTGGTTGGAAAGAGAATTTTTTACGGGGTAGCAGCCCTACACCCACTGAACTACCAATGGAAGTTTTTTTTTACATTATACACTTCTTGGACTGATTTAAATGTTTTTATTGTAGCTTTGGACTTGGATTAAGTCTTCCGCCATTGTGTAAAAAATACATATTTTATCGTGGCTTTTATTAGAAAGTGTTACTGTTGAACATATTTTGGAGAAGCACGCTCTAGTTGCAGTTGAATAACGCGTTTGTTTCTTATTGCACCAGATCACAGGAACATATCACAATTATATATAAATATCTAGTATCCATTACAATAAAACAAATTTTTAATAGTTTTACTGTAGGAAAAGTGTAAAGCTACAAAATTCCAGAAGTCATTACTAGAGCTGGGATTTCTATGTAAATATATATTCTATTCCTCACCATTTAAATGTTCAGAAAATAGAAATCTCAATGAATCACCATATCGTGGGCTTACTCGAGAAACTCATTATGTCAAAATTCTTAATTTGTGAGAAATGCAATTTTTAGTTTATGAGTGAATGATACATTTAATATTTTTTTTAAAATCATAAATCCAACTTAAACATTTTTTTAATAATATTAGGAACATACTTTAGAACATTAAGTGTCACCAATTTTTTTCATTATTTATTGTGTTGATTAAATTTAATTAATTAATTACTTTCACTTGACTTAGTGAGTTTTCACTGATAAGGAAGTATACTATTAAAGGGTGACTTAATGATCCGATTATGATTTAGTGAGATTTTACTGATTAAAAATATGTGTTATAGAACATTGATTGAGTGACAGTCATTATTTTAGAATCATGATAACTACTGGTTAAACTATTTATTTTAATAATCATTCAAATACATTTGTTTTTTAAGGTCTTGAATCATAACTCAAGATTTATTACTGATTGGAACAAATTATATCCACTTAAAAATACATTTTAATGTTTACTTATTCAAATGTCAAATAAATGGCATTAAAATTGGAGTACAATTAGAAAACCAACAAAAGGAACACAATTTTTCTCATGCTCATTACATAAAATCGGTTTGTTGAATTTCAAAAATAAAAAGTCATTTTGACAGTCATTCACTTAGAAAATAAATAATACTACATTAATTAATCACTTTAAAAAATACTCTGTCATGCTACATGGAATAATGCCTACTATTTTAAATGTCAAAATAGGAAAGAAAATTAATTTGACTTACAATTAAAACTTGAATAGATTAAAAAAACAACATTTAAAATCCGGAAACAATAGAGTGAGGTTACAGAGTGTATGTTTAAAGGCAAAACTTATCCAAGCGTCTTCTTCATTTTCAGAATCTAGAATCCCTGGCTCTGGGACCCTTTCATTCAATTTGCAATCAGAGATGGAACTATACCAAGCAAGGTATATTTCTGGAATAACTTTCTTTCGGCACAGATAATAGGTCTTGTTTCTTCTCCTTGCTTATATGAAGTTGTTTTTAATAAATATTTTGCACAATGCATTCAGTATCTAGTTGATTTCTGCCACGTTTCCCTACATACATTTCCTGATATTGTCCAAAGTAATAATACCTGTATTTTATTATATTTGGGTAGTCTTTTGAGAAACGAAAGCCTTTTACCTTTAACCAGCAAACTTTATTACCAGCAGTATCAACAGTAATATTCCTAACATTCTTTCATGCCAGATTCTTTAAATAAATAAAAAATCGGTGAATTTCAATTCCTTGACTTGATAAGGTCCACTCTTTTTGTTTCTGTTCCTCATTGATCTCGCTGTTCTAAAAATGGTCAGACAATCAAGAAGTTAATATAATGGAACATAATTTTTGGCGTTTTCTATTGCACTATTAATTGAGCCCACCTCCATATATGAGTGGCCACATTCTACAAATGTATGCTCAATTATGTATATATGTGTGTTCTGTACAATGTATAGCATAAAGGAACATATATATGTTGCGATTTTGACCGCCAAATGTATCAGATAACAGTGATAATTCCTTCACATTAGAGAGAAGTTGATTCATCCACTGTAGCAAGCATGAACCTATTTCTGAGCTTCCTCTTTTTCCGTCTAGTTCTGTCCATGCATAACAGTATGAATTATTAGGGGAAGTAGATTCATAGATGGTTAAATTATACATGTGAGAAATAAAACAAAATAGCCTAAGAAGTAAGAAAATATTATTTCCTAACTATTGTTGTTATTGATAATGTTGAATGAGCTGAGTCAGTTGACATGACTTGGTGAGATTTTCTTGACAATAAAATGTTTCTGTTGACTTGATGAGAATAAAAGAATATTTCATTGTTAGTTCAAATGACAACAAATGAATTAGTGAGTTGTTCCAAAGTGAAGAGCAATTATTTACCTTTATAATGGTACCAAAATATAAAAACATGAAAAAAATGACTTAGTGAGTTTTTCCAGCAAGCCCACGATATTCGGGTTAATATAATATATAAAATGAAAATAAAATATTATTTGATATTCATTTTATATATTTTTACAAATTTTGACATGTTTGGATATTTCAAGTGATTTTACATAAAGCTACCTTCTTTGTGATTATTTAATATTCTTTAAATAATAATTATTGCAAATTTGTTGAGTTTTTAAACATTGTTTGATTCGATTTGGTCTGTATAAATCAGCCGGAAGGAATTTTTCAATGAACTATTGAAAAGGCTAAAATCCAACTCGGGTAGTCAAGTGTTTTTCCACTAATTACGGGCCTTCTTTCCTCACAATAAACCTTTTTATACATTTTTTAAAGAATTTAGCAAACAGATAAGTAATTTCGATCTGGAACCTCCTTCCCCTCCAACAAATTACATTCTTATCTTGTAGTATCTCCAAATGATTTTAGTTTCACATGACCGATTGAAAGTGAAAGTCTAACAATAAGCTACCATAAGATATTTTATTTTGTTCACCGTGACACCAGGTGAGTCTTGCTGAATACAAAATTAAAATAATGGGCTGGGATTAACAACTCCTTCACAACGGACAGTAAAGTTATAATGTGCCAAGCTTGCAACAAAAATATGGGACATTCCATTAAAATCACAATTGTAGCAACATGTGCGGCGCACACTTTGTACGTAAAAAACTCTGAATTATTCGAAGAATCCTTTTTTCAAACAAAGATTCGGGTGCCTTCCTTCCAGTTAAAGAAACTAATTATGTAAGGACTTGTGTAGTGCAATGGTCGCTGTGAACCTCCCATGTTTTAAATTCTAAGGGCCTGAGTTTGCACCCTTCTTATGACACTAAAGAAAGCAACAAATTCCTGATCAATCAATATCCAGAAAGAATTACATGCATATATATTATGAAGAAACAATGGAAAGGATAATAAACTACATAGGAGATGCCTTCATATGGGTCGCTGTGGATGAAATAATGGTTGTTTAGGGTAATTTTGTTGTGAACCTTGTGGTTTGTAAGAGAGATCCTAAGGATATTTCCAAACAATATTTTATTTACTGAGGAGTGCTGGAACATACGTATCATGTTCTAAAATTCGTGAATGATGAATTGAAAGGGTGTGACCTAGTTGAGCTCACATAGAGAAGGCCCTGGTGTTATATTTGGATGCCATGGCATATATAATGAAAGTCACAAGTACTTTGAAGTTGTTTTATCCTGATATCCATCTTACAACGGCTCATGGACTATATCGTGTTGTGGAATACATCAGAGTCCAGTTCTTCCAAATGAATAGATTAATCTCTGTGACAAAATAAATAGACCTATTTGTGAAAGTCCCACATCGAGTGAGAACTTACTAACTCTTGTTTGATGTGCCGTTGCCTCTGCAATTAGTTCTAGTTCATAGTAGAAGTTGGCTGTTTTATCCATGTTCCTCAGCTTGAACATGGATAAAACAGACAACTTCTACTATGAACAATTTTGAGTTGTGACTTTTACTGCTCGAGCATACATAAATATCTAGTAGCCATTACAATAAAACACATGTTTTCAATATGATAATATATAATACATTTTAATCAATAATGGCATTTTAGAGACAGTTTCTAAAATAAAGAATAAAAATCTATATAATTACTTTGTTTCCAAAATCTTTGGCAACTTTATTTTAGTCTTTTGTGCATTCAAAATATATTCTGGATTTATTATTTTCATTGCTCAAGTGTGCTTATGATCTATTGGCACTGGAAATATGCAATTTTAATAAAATCTAGTTAATTTTGATTCCTTATCAATTTTCCAAAAAATCATAATCTTTTTCTAAACTTTCAACTACCATACATTTTTTTCCATACAAGTAAACAGATTTTTTGTTGGGTGATGTGAAGGTAATAATAATTATATTAATGAAAGGAGGCTAAATATATCCCATTCATAACATAATAATACGTGTAGTGTCCATTTAATATTACTAGTCACAGTAAATTAATTAGAGAAATTAGAAATCGAAAAGGGTGAGAGAGAAAGTTGTGATCAAAACATATTCCAGGGAGGGGGAGGGAGTTGTGTTACGATCTCAGTATTTGAATATGTCAAGTTGAATTCATTTAATAATTTTAAAATTCAAATTTTTTAAAAGCTTGGCCTTGGCGTGAAAATGAACATTTATTTTGTAATGTGTTGCTTTGAAGGGACTTGTATTCAGCGCTGATTCAAGTCAGGTTTAGTTGAGGTAATTGGGTGTGTGATGTCTACACTTCCTTTTTTCCGAGGCAAAGCCAGTTTGCTCAGGACGAATGTTATTGAAACAGGTTTTATCCAAATAGTCCGAGGATCCTTTCCAAGGATACAGCATAATATCTTGTACAATTTGTTCCTTAAATGCTTGATGTTTTTTCACTTTTGTGAAATAAAATTCACCTAGTACATGAATTTATACTATATTTATTGAACATAACCTATGCAATTCACAATATTAAACAATGCTTTGAGACACACGGGGGAAAAAATATTTTAAAAGTCCTTGCTGGAACTACCAATATTTTTATTATCAATGAATATTATTGAATTCTACCAGCACTTGTATAGTTATTTTACAGTAAATAGGTAAACATTTTTGGGCTCTTCAAAATATTGTTCGTCTTGTAGCATTTAGCGACATGAGTGTACAAATAAAATAAATTAAACATACCCCATCATACTGCAGCCGGCGTCAATAGGGAACACTAACGCGAGTTACTATCAAAACACACCTACTCAGCCGCGCGTTGGATATAATACTGAACCCCGATTGTTCAATACGGTCTGTGCCAAAGATCTTAGTGACAAAGATCTTTTGTTGTGAAGATGTTCTACTCACCCTTAGTTTAAGAGGAGCTTTGGACTTAAAATAAACTTCTCGATGTATATTCTCATGCGCGTATGTGGTTCCCGAATATTCCATGTTTGTCCCCCACCCCCTTTTCCCGTCGTTCTTTTTCTGGGTTGCGTTGAATATATAATGGCGTCTGAGCGATCAGACGTCACTCTTGGACTTAATCAGATTGGGAGCAGGAGAAGCTCTAGCTTCGGTTGATATAAAATGTAAGGTCAACATTTCATTTCGGCTTCATTAATATTTCTTATTTATATCATGTAAATTTCTTATTCAAAATTCTTTTTCGGTAATTTAATCTTAAATTTAATAATAATTGAAAAGACGCTTGACTTTACTTATAAGTCGATTAGTTACACGATCGAGACATTTATATCGATGATCGATCTTTTTTTTTTGATCTTCAATAATAAAAAAAATCGACTATAAACTTTAGGCTGTTTACGATATGTCACCATTGACAAAAGAGTCGATTTTTAATCTCATGAATATTGTATTATTCGTTCTCTTGATAGTAAATTTAAATATGTTTATGGGTTCAGTAAAGCTTCTAAAATTAAAAGATAGTTATTTTATCCATGACGTCTCAACGTTAACTTTTGCAATTTATTGTTGTTATGACAAAATGGTATAATTGTTAATAAAAAAAAGGAAAGTAAATATTTGGGTAGAATTCAGAATAAATATTATGTGGCTGGTTAAATTGTTGTATAGGTCTATATTCTAAATGTTTAGGAGAAATACTTTTTATAATTATCCAACTAAAGATAACTTATTTGATGATCTATTTTTTTCTTGTAACACATGAACTCGTAACTAATTTTCTTGATATTGTTTGTTAAGTGATTAATGCCATTTTACTGTATTGGGTTAATTTATGATAATGGCGATCTTACTAATAGATTAAAATTTATTTAATAATATAAACCATGAAGGTTTTTCCTAAATATATAAATATATATATATATTGCTTGCATACGCTAATGATGTCTCGAATATTTCGTAAATGTCAATTTTGACACATTATATTAATTATATATTTTCTCAAAGGATTAATTGCCTGTTAAATAGATACCAACTCGAAAACATTTCCTATTCTTATTCATAACTTTCATCCACCATATCCTAGGTATTTTATTTTATGTTGTGTTATTGATTGAGTCTTTATTTTGGTGTACCTTTTTTTTAAAGATTAATCTTCGTTCTTTTAACTATCTCTGGAGATAGACCGTTCTCTTATTAAACTCCGCGACGGGTGGGAGTTGCGGGGTCTGAGTTTTGTATGTTTGTCCACATACAATCAAAGCAAAGAACTCCAAGTACTCGCTCCTATTGCCCCCTTTTGCCCCATTATATTTTTGTTATAATTGAACCTCCTGTATTCCCCTTAATCATGTTCAGGAGGGTTCAGTCCTCTAAAAATACAAGTTTCACGCTCTTTTGGAGGACCCAGTCCAACCCAGGTCTACTTGACGGATAGCATATAGTTCGAAAGGCTACGCTGACCCCAAAAAGTGAATTACTATAGAAGCATAATATTAATTGTGTTTTTTAGAAAAATATTCAATCTTCAATACAAAATAGGTGTAAATAATTTAATACTTTGTGTGTCGAGAGTCATCATAAGGTGCGTCAACTTGCGCAAAATTCCAATTTAATCCAATTTTGGTATTAAATATTATTTTACCACAGCTATGCTTTTATTGTTATATTATTTTTTTTAACATTTATTTAAAGTGGTTTATCATATTTAACATAATACATTTCTCTGTACATTTTAACCTACACTTTAGCTATGTCGATAGCACTTGTGCTTACTATGCTAAGAGTCCCGGTTTCGATACCAGGTAGAGTCCTTAATTTAACTTTAGTAAACTGTTATGTATGTCACAGTTAAAAGCTAGTTTTTAAGTTATGGGTGGAAATAATTCTTGTTTTCATAAATTGTACGTTAAAAATCCCCATTATATTAAAAAAAAAATTTTAAATGATATATTTTATGAAATAATATTGATGTAGGTTCACTTTCTAGCTTGCAAAGATTTTTTTTAAGACTCAGAAGAAATATACATCTGAAATATTCTAACTAGTCCTCTGGACAAGTTTCAAGGCCATTAGTGTTGTCCTGTCAAGTGAACAATAGGATTACTACGGACTGAGTCTCGGGTTCTACCGATAAACTTCAACTCTCTCTTGGCTCCAGTAAGTGTGGTGGGGGTTTCCACCCCTATCTTGTAATAAACCTACATTTATGTAACTAATGACCGATTTCTAGCCGAGGGAATAGGTTTACGCAATTAAAAATATTATATTTGTAAATTACACACAAAACTTAAGATGGTATGTTTTTTGTTTTTTTAAATCCAGTCACTTTCAAAAATGCGATTTTCGAGTTAATTTTAAAAATAAATTATATGCATACAAAATTAATTATATAATTCAATATCAATTTAGAAAAGTGTCCATACAGCCATAATAAAAAAAAATCAAAAGTATATAATTATTGGTTCATTTAGAATTTCGGTCGCAAATCAGTCATTTTTACTGTGTGTTAGGAGCTATGCGACCACACCTTAAGAGAGATTATAAGGCAAACGAAGCTATGACAGGCTTAGCAAGCCGATAGGGGAAAATATATGGCTTGAATAAAACAATAAACAGGCCACAGGCTGGAAATAGTGATGGATGTTAAGTAAAGTATTCTAACCCCGCCTTCATCGTAAACTGCGAACCAGACAAACCTGATATTTAGTTTAAGTTCCCAATGATATCATGAGTTATCAGCGGACATTAATATCAATGTATCAGGTGAGCTCTCACTGTCTTTCTCTCCCTCTCTCTCTCTCTCCTTTTCTTATTGAGTCGCGAGAGGGATGGAGGAGTGTTTACCGATACCATCCCTTCACACGATGGTACGTGACCAATAACAGAACGTTTTGTACAAGACCGAGCTCTGATAATAGAAATGTTTATCGATATATTCTGCCATATTTGTTGTCTTCAGTCCGTTTATATGGTTTTTTTTTATCACTGCGTCGTACTACCTCTAATGGGTTAGGGATGAGGAAGGACACATTTTAGAAGTAATCTACCCGCATTTGCGTGAAGAGTAATTGGGAAACCCATTTAGGAAAAACAACCCTCAGTACACCCGACCAGGATTCAAATACCAATCTTCCTGACAATGGCAGTCCAACCTATTTAAAGAGTGACGCCGTAGACATTCAATAATCGAAGTATGTACTCCCGCAATAAATTGGAGAGAAGGTGGGAAACTCTCATTAGAACTCACAAGTATAAAACCACCGACAATTGTTCACCAGGACCAGGATTCAAATCCCGACCTCGCCGTAAACACTGAATGAGTGCAATGTGGTTAATGGCACTGGCAGGGACTTGGGGATGCATATTGCAAATTCGTAGTTCAAGGCTCGAATTCCCGTATGGTATTTTAAGGTGGATTTTCCTAAACGATATTACCCTCCCCTCCATTTAAACGTGGATACAACTCTTCTAAATTCTACCTTCTACACTTCCTATCCTATTAGTGTATATAAGATGATAACCTGGACGGGTATTATGACGTAGAGCATGGGAAGAAAACTTTCAGTAGTACAGAAAATCTAGATTTCCAATAACAGTAATGTAATTCTTTAAAATATACAATTTTCCCCCTTTATCTTATTCACTATTATTTAGGCTCGCACACGTGCTGATATTTTTTTATGGAACGGAATACTCTTTCAGTGTAAGTTATTTTTTATTTGACGTAATAGTAAAAGAAACGTCAATCTAGGAAAGGATAAAGGAGGCCCGACTAAGGTGGTATGGCCATGTGAGAAGAATGGAGACAGAAAGTATGGCCAGGATGATAGATACTTCCCCTCCAAATGAAGCTATTCTACAGATTTTTATCACTCAAGAAAAAACCTAGCGACCCCAGTTGGGATTAAACCCACTAACAACGTATCCTGAGTCGAGCACTTTTAATCCAAGATCACGGAGATCGACTTCAGTTTAAGTGTAAAATACATTTCTTCGTTATCGCAATTTATAAAAGTATTCCCTCTTTTGAAATAGACGCACTGTCATTACTTCGAAAACGTGTTTAAATGCTAATAAATTTTGAAGATATGAATTTGCATGTAAATGAATCATTTGAATGGAAAGCCTTTAACAGGAATGTCTAATCACTTTGGTAGTTCCGGTAGTTATTTAATGTTAATATGACACTTAGATGAAACCCCATATCTTTGGATATGCAGACTACATATCTGGCTCAACAAGACTGGTTTGACAGGGTCTAGTAAAGTCGTGCTTAAAATATTAGCAGGGTGTTTCCAGAGTAGTTATTACTGTGTGCGTGTGTATATATCTATATATAATATATGCTTATGTATGTATTAATATGTTTATATCTACATATATAAATGAACATAAGTATTATTAATAATATTTTTAGGTGTTCTGTCTTATGATAGGTCTATTCCTTTTGTCAGTGAACCTAGACCGCCAATGCACCCTGTCCTCTGCCTCTTTATTCAAATCCCGGATGTTTTTTTTATTTCCTTCGGGTCATCTAATATTTGAATCTTGTTTCTTCCTAAGCTCATATTTCCCTCAACCTTTCCTTTTATTATGTCGTGCAGAAGACAGTTATTCCTAAGAATGTGTCAGATCCAGTTTGCTTTGTACCTGGTGAATATTATATAAATATACTATATATGTATAGTATATATACCGTATATGTATGGTATATACTCGCTTTGCTCGATCCCAGTAAGTTTACTTTGCAAGTGGATGTAAACTAATGAATTTCCAGAGCCGTTTTTTGACATGTCTTACCGTTTAACCACAAGAGTCCTTCAAATAAAGGTCCGCACCGACTTTAAAGTGGCTCCGAAATTTTAATTTATTTCGAGGGTTAAATTATTT
The DNA here is from genome assembly GCA_902141375.1 of Timema poppense. Classification (NCBI taxonomy): domain Eukaryota; kingdom Metazoa; phylum Arthropoda; class Insecta; order Phasmatodea; family Timematidae; genus Timema; species Timema poppense. Next base: position 14,640 of record CABFOV010005638.1, read on the forward strand.
TTTTTTAACTCTTTTGAATTTTCTCGTCGGCTACAGGCTAGAAGCTATAAATAAGTTTGCCCAATTTCAAGTTTCTAGCTCATCTGGAAGTGGGTAAACATTAATGTCAGTAAGTTAGTCAGCCATGTGGCTTTATTGTAGTATAATAATAATATACTATATATAAATAATATCGTATATTATATATTATAGTATATTATATAGTATATTATATAGTATATTATATAATATAGTATAATATATATTATATAGTATATTATATAATATAGTATATTATAGTAGTATAATAATATACTATATAATAAATATAAGTTAAGACTTAGATATTGTTATTTTGAAATTATGAATCTATGCGTTAAGATCCTCGGTTCCGGCACAGATTTATCTGATTACCAAACCCTTCCTTCCCCTCTGACAAGACATGTATTAACCACAACTTATGAATGTGTGGAATGCCAGGCCTCAACTGTGGTTCGGATTCCACATTAAACTGTAGGTCCACCATTTTATCTCACAATCACCCTACCATTACGCATTTATGGTCTTACCAATTAAATTAGGCCATTAATAGCAAGTGTGTTAAAGCTATCACTGATAGAAAAACGTCAAATATCATGTCAAAATGAGAAGTTTCCCAGCACTCAATGAACCAACATACAATAATATTGCCTAGCGCCTGTAAACTAGACTGTACCGGGTCGAGCGCGCGCGCTTGAA
>CABFOV010005638.1:16362-34859 GCA_902141375.1 Timema poppense
AATACTTCAATATTATAATCAAAGTAGGCCTTTACAAATAATAATCACCATTAGTTTGGAGAGTATGAAAAAACCACAACAATAAATAAGTTTTAAGAATCACCTTCAGTTCACTGAGCCTTCGAACCTTTACCTCCCAGTCAAAAGCTATGAAGTGCAACGCACCATTCCGCCACTGGTGCGGCTAATCTGATTTTAAAACACTTCAGTACATTAAAAATATTTGTTGTAAGAATTTTCGAGGAGCAGAGATGTACCAAGTGTCTTTGACAGAGACATATTTTCTAATTAACTAGGGTCTGCTAATTACGCGCTCGCTCGCTCGCCAGTGTGGCCACCCAGTCGCTTGCGCGCTCGCTCGCTCGCACGCTTGTCAGTCTGGTCGAACCCTTAGGGTAAGTGCGTACAAACCGAACGGGTAGTAAGACTTGGTGCTAAAAAAAAAACCCTCATCACTGAGCAAGTAGAAGCCCGAATTTCAATATCTACACTTTCTTAGGCAATGTCAGTAAGGCACACAGAATGAGACAAAACGTTTCGTAACATGGTGGAACGAAAAATCTTGAAACCATGACACAAATAAACGATTCAACGAATTAAAAAAAAAATGAAACATGAGAACGTTAAAATGTAATGAAATAAATATTTTTCAGTCTGTCTACGCTAAGATGGAGGCACGTAATGTTGGATATATCGATAATGATGAACTCTTAACTCTTATTTTCTGTAGAAGGAAGAATCATCAAGTAGGAGACACTGGGTGGGTTCACCCTATCAACGAAAAAATAACAAATAAAGTTTTGTTGTTGTTAAAAAGTACTTACAGGAACTGAGAAAGTTCCTTGAAAAATTTTCTAACTCCACTCTCGAGTAAGTTTAGAAAACACAAACAAAACCGGAATTATCATCACAGTTCCAAGTTTTGGAGGGCACTAGCGTCACGGAGACAGAGTGACTGGCTTTGCGCCTGCGCAGTGGCGTATTTTTCACGAAACAAGTGAAACAAACTGGATGAAACTCGGGGATAGGGAAGACAGCCGCTTTGTTTCTACGTGTTTCACCGTGTGTCGTCATGTTCCCTCGCTTTTGTTCCGCCTTGTGTCAGGCAGTGTGCAGCGGATCATTTGAAAGCATGCAGTCAAATTTGAATGATACACGACGAAGCACAATGACACAAATATGTTTCGTTTCATTGTATTTCGAAACGTTTTGTGTCATCTTGTGTGCTCTCGGCTTAATTGAATACGAGATCCCTCAGTTTAAAAGACAAACGCAATACCGATCAAGTTAATGAGTCGGACTTCGTAAGCCAAGATATGTGTTGACGGGTGGGGCCAATTTTGGTATATATATTTATTGATTTAAAAAAAAATCACAATTGTTTATTCTCAATCTATTCTTATATTTAAAAAATGTCCTTCCTATGCCTATATGTTTACACTAACCCCCCGTTTAACCTAAGTACTAGTAGGCTTACCTTGCTAGGTTCCACTATTGTATAGCTCATAAGATATTGTAAGAATCTGGTATGAATGGACTCTTACAAAATACAAACACTTTATTTCGGTTAAAAATGATAACATTTTATTTTATTACTGGTTTTATTATCTGAGTATTGATATTATCTTTTAAAAGTGACAATCTCAGGTAACATGATATGACGTATAAACATAGGATTTTTTTTTTATCATAGCGTCTTACTATCTGTTCCGGTTATGCGCATGTATGATAATCACTCACATCGGGTAGGAATGAAGAAGGAAGCATTTTAGAGGTAATCTACCCACATTTGTGTGGAAGGGGAGTGGAAAATAATTGAGGAAAAAACACCCTCAGTTGAGCCAGCCGAGATTTGAGCCCCGATCTCCCCGCCTTCTGCAGACCAGTATAAACAGGAGCGACTCCTTCGACCATCGAGGCGGATTAGATGAAATTTGTTTAAGTTGTTTTTATTACAAAACCCTTAAAAAAATTCCTTCCTTTCTGAATCATACTGTAGTACCACAGGGTAGTTAGTTAGTAAAATATAGGTCTGCTACCCTGGAAAATATATGGTCTGTAATCGTGCCAAGAAGGGATTTCCCATCTTACATAGAATTTACAAGACAGTTATTTCTATATCCTATGCTTGGTTTCGAAATAAATAAGCTTGGGGCGTTGGAGCAAAGTTGGTGTAAAATCCAACTACTATCCAGATTTAATTAAGGGAAAACGTTCTGTGATGGTCAAAACCACTCTCACGAAATTGCGATGAAAAAACAACACCACCATAGAGACCCTCTAGAGTTGTTAACTTATCTCAGTAATTCTGAACTTAAATGAACTTAAACATTGTATTGTCTAACCTATTTTGCATTCTGTAAGGTTTAAACATTTTTAACGTGTTTTATGTATTTTAGACTTATCATCACCTGATATACTGCTAAATTGATAATGGATTATTTATTAAATGTGTAATGTTAATTATTTGACAATATGTTAGTACCATAAGTTAACATAATTATACATTTTGATCTGCAATTTTATTTTATTACATCAAATCACATAAATTTTTTTTATCAATCATCTTTTCCTATATATTTTTGAGCAATATATCTAAGTCTTAAATTCTAAATCGATTCCACTCCTTACTTTCAACTTGTTTAGAATGTTTTCTAAAATGGTATATCTCAGTAAGGAGATAAGTTTATTATGTTTTGTATATGCTAGTTTCTAAGTGTCATTGGCTGTTCACGTGGCTTTTACTTTCATGATGTCTTCCCGCTAACATACTCGTATTGCACCAAATTTGTCACTATTTGATACCATATTAAGGTGAAAATATAAAGGGGCTACAAGGGAATTATTTTAACCAGAGAGATAAAATAATTAAAAGAATAACAATAATAGATTTATTATAACAGAAAAATAAACGATATGTTTGATTAGAATAGATATACACGAACATAAGTTAGAAGTTCTAAATCAATACTGTCTTGTTGCGACACGGGCAAACAATAGTTCTAGGCGGCAAGATCAAATACAATAGGCTTGAAGAGCAATGTTCAATAACAAAACAGCTGGACTGACACCAGGCTATATTCAGGTGATTCTAAAAGAAAAACAGTGAGGTAATTACATACAAAAGTTAACTGGAAATCATATACATATATTATTATCAACACATTTATAATTTAAGCTAGCTTGCTTGATTAGGACTTAAGAAAAATCCTTAAGAGACATTGTATAATGAATAGCAATAGAAACGTTAGTTGATTACATTGGTAGATGGTTAACATACAAGTGTTTACACAAAATAGTACTATGGCCAGTCCTTTCCCTATTGGTACTGCCAGAGCATTCAATAGTACATGTATTTACTGACCCACTCCCTGGGGTACAACACTAATTTAATTAAAGCAATACTAATACTCACTCAATAGGTGCCAAAAATGGACAGGGAGAAAAAAGGTATTATCCGCGTGGACCCCATATGGAAGAGTTCCGCGCTTTACCCACCCAAGCTAATACCACACGCAAAGCGTGGCAACAAGATTGATTCAACACATTGAATACATTGACCCAACTAGGCCCACGAAAAAGGATAGACAACCTGGTTGTAGCCATAAAAACAAGTGTGTGATCTTAAGGACTCAAAAGGAAAATATAGTGCTCGTGGAGAATATCAACCATTAGGACTAAGTTATTATTACAGCTGGAGCTCAAGGCTCCTATATCTAAGCTATATCATATGGATATAGAAAAACATAGTCTCTTGAACCAATATAACAAGTCTGAAGGACTTAAGCAACATTAGAGTTACTGTGACTACACCAACAGAGTCTGAAGAACACAAAACCAAAATCTAGTCACTTTGACTGAAACAAGAAAGCGAAATAAACATAATAGTCGCCTCGACTGTACTAAGTATGAAGGACACAATGCTGATAAACAAAAAGTCAGAAGGACTTAATAAATATTTTCTAGTCTTTAAACTGGATCAATAAGTCAGATGGACTTAATAACGTCGCCTTTAGACTTAGGAAATCGGAGAAGATTTTCCTCGGTGGCGAGGTGGTGAGAACCACGCCCAATACTCCATGACCACCAGTTAATTCGTAGCTCAAGGTATCAGATGTTCCTTCTTCGACGATACGATGTGATAAAATGCCCTGAAGTGAATATGAGAATCACTTATGTTATACCATTTCTGTGACTATAACGGAACAAAAAAGAAAGAAATAGAAAAAAGCGTATAACACAGGTGGTGATAGTGAGGACTGGAGCTTGAGGGGTGAGGTAAAGGGGAGGATCAAAGATACGCCGCCACAACAGTGGCGCTCGAGGGTCATGGGAGCGAGCCTAGCTTAGTTGAGTTCTTTTTCATGTCAGGTGTTGTAGCGAGCGGATGTGTTTGGAAGCACCCTGTCGCCATACTTGTTGAATATTTTGCTAGAAGGCATGTTGGCGGTATCCGATCCCATCCAGTCACGGTGAGTAAGTCTTGAAACATATTATTCTTGAATGTATCAGCTTTAATTATCTTCTTTGGATTCCACTATTATAAGTTTAGTATTTTGATGTAGATTTGTATTATTAAAATCCTTTGTAGTATTTTTTATTGGGAGCACGTTGATTATATCCGAGTCCATCCAGTCGCGGTGAGTAAGTTTTGAAGGACATTATTATTAAATATCTCAAATCTAATTCTCTTCTTTGGATTTTGCCAATATATTTATTATAATTTCGTATTTTTACGTATCCTAATTGTGTAGGTGTCAATTTTACATGATTTACACGCTACAGTATCGGTGGGAAATATGCCCTTTGAAAATAGGGAGACATGGCTACACCCTCTTCCCCCCTCTCCTTATATATTTAGTTGAGGTATTTAACTTTCTGAACCAACTGATTATATCAGCACACGAGAATTTCTATGAGCGAGAGCAAAAGGGTCTACCAATTTCGCCTGGAAAGGTATTTTCACATACTTTTCAGTGTTATTTTACCTGTCACAATCGACACGGAACCGACGGCTTCACTTGTCCTCCGAAAGAAGTTGCGCTACGGATTTTCATCTTTCAAGAAAAATCCATTGACCTTGGCTGGGTTTGAGCACGGCCATGGCTTGAGCCTATGAACATCGGGTCCTGAGGCGAGCATTTGACTCCAAGACAATATTCTTGTTTCCCTCCTATCCACATCTGTTACTCTACAGAGGGAGGCAGATATGGCAACCTTTAAAACTTATTATTATACACAAATGAGTCCAACAAATCTCTACTACAGCCTTACTCAACCTTTTTCAACTCATGGAAAATTGACACTAATATTTTTAAGGCACAACATCAGTTTCTGAAGAAGATATTATATCAATAAAAAATGTTACGGTGCACCGTGCAGAGATTCTCTCTCTCTTTAATCTTAAAATAGAGACATTTACTAAAAACAATTCGTAAAATTTGTGGACTACATAGTTGCAGAAACACTCCACCAAAGAGCATGAATGTAATATTATACACTGTTACAGAAACATCGAGAAAAGAGAAACATCTCTGTCCGCCAATAGGCATAAACAATCAATTTCAAATTTATAAGTATTCCATAGAAATATATATGTTTGCTTATAGCTTATAAATTATTTTTTTATAAAAATATATTCCAGACTAAGATACTTTTATTTTTAATAGTACTACAAATTTACACTAAATTTATTTAGCATCCCAGATAGTTACGGGGATATGATCAAAATTGGAAAATTACGCTTCTTTAAAGTGCCCTTAAAGTCGTATTCATTTGAAAACGAGAGTTAATATTTTGTTTGTAATTTTAAACAATGCCTAGTTACAAACTTTAATCAAAATTGATATAATGGAAACTGAGAAAATTTATGTTATCTCTTTATTCCCTTCCGTAAACCACCCTTAATTTTAGGGCTAGGTATATAATGGCAAAAATACCTTGAGAGGTATCTTATGAAAACCCTAGATACCAAGTTTTAGCCCGAACGGTAAAGTGGTTTCGGCTCTAATCCGAGCTACAGACAGACGGACAGACAAACGGCATTGCGAAAACATCTTTTTCGGTTTCAAGGGTTCACAAAATGTTGACATTTATCAAAATCTTGACTCAGATTTTTTTTTTTGAGGATCAAAATACTTCTTTTTTCGTGGGGATCAGGGTAAAGTAAAAAGTAACGTGTATTAAGGTTGTGTTTAAAAGTTCAATAACCAGAATTATAATAGTAGTGTTATTTAAAAAAAAAAGAATATTGATCGTGGATTTAAAAATATTTATTTTTATTTCCTAATTTTTTTATCACGTTCGTTTTGATCTTCTCCAAAACTCTCGCGGCACATCTGCTGACCATTATCGGCACACCAATGTGCTAAGTTGGGTGTGCGTTGTTGAGCGTTATCATTCAGCTTTAGTGTCCAAAACGTTATCTCACGCCTTCCTATTAAGTTATTGGTCCCGGGTTCGATTTACAGAACAGCCGAAAAAGTTATAGTCGCTAAAGGTTGGGGCTTCCACGTTTCAGATTGATTAATTATTGATTAGTGTGACCTTGAATGTTGAACCTGCTCTAGATTTAAATTAATTTGTAAGTCTTAAGGTGATAATAATATATTACGTCTTGAAATTATAATACTTACCACTGCGAAAGAAGCCTTAGATTTCTTTCCACATCGGAAAGAATTTCAGAAGACATAAAACTTAACTATTGATCTAATTAGTGAGACCAGAAGATTTAAAGTAAGCAGATAAGAGAAATAATCACAGAAAATTAGTTATACTCAATAAATAGCTAAATATTTATGTTACAAACTTTTATTTTACTAAAAATAAGAATAAGCCCTCTAAACCTTATTTTACCAAGCTTCACGAATAGTTATTTATCTGTGTTTCCCACAAATATTTACATTAATTAAGTAGAGATTAGTAAATGTGTATTATGTTTAAAGGAGGTATGGAATTTTCTTGGTGGAAGAACATTATAAATAAAACAGTACACGTTGCTAGTTTTTGAACCCTGATATTACTGGCACCAGAAAACTATATGAGCCTGACACTTAATCCACGTGCCCATCGATGCGTGTATTAAGATGTTTTTTGCTTCAAGAAAAGCGTCATTCTTTTCAGCTCTTGGTGAAAACATTAGACATTGAAAACGTCAAATTAGCTAAACACTTCAAAACACTCTTTCAGAAAATACGATAACAGGAAGGGTACCAGAAAAAAAAGACCAAAATGAAAGGAGAGGCTAATCAACTTTTATTTAAAAAAGTCCAAAACAAAAAGTATAAGGGAGGACAGGGGTTTTCATTAAATTACGCCTTGCGTCCCTGCTCTTACTTTTACAGAACGCTGAAAGCTATGGAAAGGAGGGATTTGAAGTTTCATGAGCCTACAGTTCTTTTTTGCAACCTTATCTCTCTTTTGTGATTATCGTCCACCATGGCGTACCGCACCGCACCACTTCGAGCCGCCGTACGGGACATTCCATCCGCCTTTCTCCGGAGGTCCATCTATATAGCGTGCCTCAGTTGTGGAAGTACAGTCCATACGAAAGGTTTCTTTCATTCATTAGAAAATGCCACAGTAATTATTTGCTTTTCATCTACAACTTTAATTAATTAAATTTACAAGTAAAATCACAATGTAAACGTGCTATTCAATGGCGATTATGTTGAATTATACCTCAAATAAATGTGCATTTTAATTATCAAAATTAACAGTGAGATTTGAAGACAAAATGCTCACAATCCACAACACAAATGAACACGTGTTTTTAGTACGAGGCATGCCGGTGTAAGCGGCCTGTGGTAGCCCAAGGCTGGTCTCTAGAAACATCGAGACATCTGGCATGAAAATTCCACAAGCCCCTTTCCGCGCGTCGCGGTACACTGCAACGTTACACCCTTTGATTTAATAAGAAGCATACAATGGGAATTTATTTTTGTCGACGCGGCTCGGTGAAGCCCGCATAAGTGAGCGACAAGCTTTATTATAATATTGCTCATAGTTTCCGTGATTTCCGACGACCGGAGGGATCATTGAGACAAATTGCAGAGGTCCAGGTATTCCGCTTTATTTAAGAGTTAGGTTATTTCAAAACATGGCTCACACCAAAATTTAGGAAAAAGGTGTCAACAAGTCCCTATAGGACTTAAAACCTTACATTTTATGTTTTAATATTTTAGAATAGTCATGCAAATATTAAATTAGCTTATTTTCAATGATAAGTCACGCAAAATGTCCCATTTATGAGATGAAAATAAATGGTTGGAGACACATAGCTATTCTTTCACAAAAGTAAAATTTGTTAATAAGATCAGAAAACTAAAATTTTAAGATAATTGAGGTTTGTTTTGGTGGTTTTTAAGCTTCAGAACTTTTTCCACCCATCGTATCTTACTACCGGTTTGAGATTCACGAGTATATCGCGCTAATTTGTTACAGATAAGTAAGTAGTGTGAGAATCCATCCATAGAAAATTACTCCTCAGTTTACCCTGTTGGAGTTCAAGTTCCTATAATCACAGTCTCTGACAAACCAGACTAAATCAACTTGACATTTAAAACCACGTGCCCATAGACGAGAGAAACTTCTGAACTGCCATTCCCAAAATGGTTACAGAGATGTGAGGTCAAACCACTTAAAGTAAACTGCACCCTTAATCGCATATATTCCACAACTTTTTCTCACTCTTAAAACTGAGTGAACTGAGAATTTTGGGTTACTTTTATCTTTATCTCCCACATTCTCTTACCTCTTTCTCACTCTCGTCTCGTCTACATTCTGCAGCGGTTTGGAGGTTTTGTTGGTTTCTCGCGCTATTCCTTTATTTCGCGGTCGGTTATTGGTTTCGTTTTTTAAAATAAATAATATTATATCCTCAAGGTTGTGGTTGATTACGGCGTCTACACACCGTTATTAGGCCTACGGCCTGGTTTTACGGACGTGCTCGTTTGCTGGTTTGGTCAGCGACGTGATATGAAATGTAGTTGTAGTATTAAAGGGAGAGGTTTAAATTCAAAACTTTAATATATATACTTCATTCACGGTAGGAATTACTCTCTGTAAGATCTTTTTTCCTATCAATACCCTACTATATAATATATATCTGGTAGGGAAAAAGGCCTTTCAGGAAACAATTCCTACGCTGAACAGACTTTACTAGAGTATACAGTGTATAGGCCTAGGCTTTACAGTAAAAACCTTATATTTAATCATGCAAATAACTCAAGATTAAATCGGATAATCCGAATGGGTATTAAGACGCAGTGGTAAAAAAAAATCAAGAATAATTTATTTTAATAAATATTTAAGCTGTTTTTCAAGTACAATTAAGAAGACTTATGTAAATAAAATATCCATGGTGTGAGCCCACAGGCGAGCTATATCGATCGAGCGGCCGCCGCCGTTAGCGAAAATAGTGCCAATATTTACAGATATAGGATATCATGGTGTCAGCACAACGATCCCTTCAGCCGTTAAACTCAATTTTCTAAACCGGAGCTGCTATTTCTTAATTCAAATAACTCCTAATTTTTTCCCACAATATTGATTTTGAACTCGTCTCAGACCTACTACTTCACAGATAAATTTTGAAAGCACCGGGGATTGAATTAGGTACCTCTAGATCTGTAGCCAAGAACTTCAACCACTAGACCACAGAGTCATTTTATAACTATATACTATACATAATTAATATAAGTTTTTTTTTTATTTAGCACCGCGTCTTACGACCCGTTCGGGTTATACGCTTAAGTACTAATTACGCTAATGGATTAGAAATTGGGAATGTTGAATTTAGAAGAAGTGAAGCCACATTTGCGTGGAGGGAGAGTGGAAAACCATTTAGGAAAAACCACCCCCAGTTCACCCAACCGAGATTAGAACCTCGATCTCCCCGTCCTCATCAGTCGAACTCAACACGACCAGTGCGTTATCCAACTACGTCACAGAGGCGGGTAATATAAGTAATTAATAGTAATATACTTTTAAAAAATCTTGAGAATTTATTATAATAAACTAGGACTTATTCTTGAATAATTTGCATGATTATAGTTTTTTTATGATATTATATATATATATATATAGTTATAGTCGAGTATAACGTCTAAAACGTATAAAATTACGTCGCTATAAACGAGTGTCGTGCTAACCGATTAAGTAAGGTACAAATAAAAAGAAACAGAACTATTTTGGACCATACTAGCATTACTTTTGAAGGAAACTAAATCTTATTTTTTAGTGATAATTTAAAAAATATTTATGGAAAATTAAATTAGTTAAAATAACCGACACTCTCAATTTGATTTATCACATTAACTTTTTCTTTCCACCTACTTCTATTCAGGCTGCTTGTGAAACTTGTTTGTAACTCAAGCTCTTTTCATAAATTTTTCTAGAACATTGGGAAGTGAAAATAGCCAAGTTTTCTCAGTATTGTTTTAAAAAGGTCGTCGATACAGGGTATATGAAAAAATCTCGAGTTCCACTCCCCTCCACTGCACCTTCCACATCCTAGCCTGAAACAAGCGTCCTTCTAATAACACAAACCATAGATTTCTTCCATACTCTCGGTTTTAGTGCCATAGGGAATATTCTCCCAACTTTTTCACAATGTTACTCTCCTATTTAAAAAATAAATACTTTAACTCTTACGCTTTTTTTCTAAATAAAAAGAAAAGGTGATAAACAAGATTTATTAATACAATGTCAGAATAATTTGCTACTACTTTGTATAAATATTTTATCCTTTTATGATTGGATACTTCTAGGCCAGAGAAAATACGATAAAATATAAACAGCATTTTTTAAAATTACTCCGTGTGTATTAAAATCAGTTTGATATTCATTAATTAGATAAAAATTAATAAATGGGGTCACAAGATTTACGAGTAACACACAATTAAGTAGGTAATATGAGTAGTAACATACTTTCTTCTAGCCCGGTGGCCTACTTCCTGTTCAGGTGGTACGCATTTGCAATAATTACGCTAATGAGTTAGGAATAATGTAGGTTGAACTTTAGAGGAAGTTCTCTCGCATTAGCGTGGAGGAAGAATGGAAAATCATTTTGGAAAAAAAAAAAAATTTAGAACACTAGACCGGGATTCGAACACCGATCTCGTTATCATCGACAATCTGATCTAACACAAAAGTGACGTCTTAGACCATAGGGCCACCGAAACAGGTCTTAACACAATACATTTGATAAGATTTATTCGTTGGCGAACTTGATCATTAGACCACGGTTTTATTTCCTAAAAGGTGCCTATATATCAGAGGAAAATTTGTAGTGAGGGTAAGTCGAGGCCAAACGAATGCAAGTGGGTTGACTTGGCCACACAAATGAGGCAGTGCTGAGGAACTGTCCTTAACCCAAGCCATGTTGATGGAATTTCCTAGCGCCATTACTTGTTTTTTAATATTCATCTTTAATGGGTAAAGTAAACTTTGAAGCTATTTAATGGCCGTGTGGTCTAACGCGCGACTCTAGAAGTAGACTCGACTCCCATTGATGGAAAGATTGAGACTCGAATCTCGAGCAGGTGTACTGAAGACTTAAAAAGAAGAAAAAAAATCCCACTACCCCCTTTACGCAAATGCGGGTACATTTTATCTAACTATAATCTTCCTAATCCCTCAAACTATTTGCGTAATTAGTATATAAGCGTAGGCCTATAACCCGAACAGGTAGTAAGACACGGTGTTAAAATAAAACAAAATAGGCATTCATTAATTCGCGCCACTTATGCCAATATTATTTCTTTTCGTTTTGTGCTGGTTTTTAAAATGGAGTGGACAGATGAAAGTGCACAATAATTTATTGCAAAATATTATTGGAACAAGTAACTTTGGATTCTCAGGAATTCACAATATTTTAACAATATTAAAAAGGAAGATTCCTGGAATTAAATAGCTTCAAAGTTTACTTTACCCATTAAAGATGAATATTAAAAAACAAGTAATGGCGCTAGGAAATTCCATCAACAACGATGTTGCCTCAGTGACGTGTTGGCTTGGGTTAAGGACAGTTCCTCAGCACTGCCTCATTTGTGTGGCCAAGTCAACCCACTTGCATTCGTTTGGCCTCGACTTGCCTCACTACAAATTTTCCTCTGATATATAGGCACCTTTTAGGAAATAAAACCGTGGTCTAATGATCAAGTACGCCAATGAATAAATCTTATCAAATGTATTATGTTTAAACCTATTTCGGTGGCCCTATGGTCTAAGACGTCACTTTTGTGTTAGACTAGATTGCCGGGATCGGTGTTCTAAGTGTTTTTTTCCAAATGCTTACTTATAGCCTATTTAATTAGAAAATAGAAAAATTACAAATTAAATTCTTCTTTTTAACAAAGAGGAGACCCAATAGCTAAATTATATCATCACACATCGGCGCTGATAGAAATAAAGGCAACTAAAATAACGATTGAACTTAATTAAATAGGACAACATTTGTTTAAAACCCAATGTGCAAAGATAACAATTTATTCTTTTTTTATGTCTTCTATACCTCGGTCCCGGCACAGATTTATCTGCTTGCCAAACCCTTCCTTCACCTCTGACAAGACGTGTATTAATCACAACTTGTGAATGTGTGGAATGCCAGGCCTCCGCCGTGGTTCGGATCCCACGTTAAACTGTAGGTCCTCCATTTCATCTCACAATCACCCTATCATTACATATTAGCGTAAGTGCGTATAACTCGAATGGGTAGTAAGAGGTGGTGCTAAAAAAAAAAATGTCTTCTATAGTAGTATAAAGAATCACACAGGTTAAAAACACACTGACAGAAATTTATTCATATTTGCCTTTATCAATAAAGGGTAGGGGAAGAGAATGAAAACACTTTGAAACAAACATTAACCTACTCCATTTTGAATTAAGGTCGTCATGATTTTAACATTTTAGGCTCACATATTCAGGGCTGTCGTAATAAACCGCCTGCGATGGATCTTATTTCCTGACAAGCTGCAGTGTTCTGCAATCTTGCGTTATCATGTCCGCACATAGGATTGTTTTTACTCGTCTCCCGTTTTTTTCTCGCTGCATTTCCGTCAAATGTTCAAGCGCTTCATCTCCCACCATTCGTTATCGATAATTTACTCTTGGCCGAACAGAAGGTAATAATAGTTTTTAGAGACGTGCGAGACTAAAAAATATCTCGAAAATTCAAGGGAAAAAAATATAGATCTCGTCTATAAAGTTAAAAAATTAATCTCGAAAATTCGAGAAATTAAAAAATGCAAATAATGGCCCTGATTAATTAAAAAACCAAACCAAGAATTTATTATTTCCAATAATACCATAATAACCCAAAAATGGACCGCATTTCCCCCCCAAAAATAACCTTTATCAAGGAATGATTTGGTTATAAATATTGTTTTTCAATATAAAACTTTGACTATAAAAACTATTACACTAAAAAATTAAATTATAAATGGTGTTCATTGTAATTGCCTATCACTATTTTATTAATTGCATTTAAAATGTGTATGAGCTATATCTCAAGTGTTTGAATGAACTATAAGATCATCTACAGCAAACACCAGCTCAATGTCAAAAAGGAACTCTATAAACTCAATATATTTACTTTTTTGTAATATCAAAGGACGTTTTCTCGTCTTGTTTTCGTGTCTCAATACTTTTTTATATTCCCGTCTCGAGATCGTCTAGAATTGAAAAGATGGTTCTCGCACATCCCTAATAGTTTCCTCTCGTGGTTTTATCGTACCTCATAGCATGAACTTTGGCGAAAAGTGTTCAAGGTCATTAATTTTAATATGATATACAAAAAAAGTGCGTGCATTGTTGCGTATCGGAGGTCGTATGGTCTAACACGTCACTATCGTGTCAGACCGGGTTTCCGGTGACAGGAATATCAAGGTTCGAATCCAGTCGGGGATTTTAAGTGTATGTTTTTTTTTATAAATTGTTAACACTTTCCCTCCCAGAAAATAACGGAACATTGCTTCTGAAACTATACTGTCTTCATTCCTAATACTTTATCATAATTAATGTATGTGCAGATCTCAAATGGGTATAAAAAACGTAATTCAAAACAAACATTGTGACATCCAACTTGTCTTATCTGGTTTTACGGAAACGGGAAGGTTGGGGTTCAAATCCCAGCCAGTTGTGCTAAGTTTTGTTTTCTAAGTGGTTCGCCACTTTCCCACCACGCAAATGCGGATACATTTTCTTTGAATTATACCTTCCTCATACATTACTCTACTAGTGTAAATATGTGAGTATCCCGGAAGAGTAATAAGACTGAGCAAAAATCAACTAATACAAAGAATTTTTTATTTTTTAGCACCATGTCTTAGTAATTGTTCAGATTATACGCATATGTACTAATTACGTCAGTGAATTAGAGACGAAGAAGGTCGAATTTATAGGAAGTGCACCTGCATTTGTATCAATGTTGAGTGGAGAATGCATATAGGATGCATATATATATCCATGTAGGAAAACCATCCTCTGTGCACCCTACCGGGATCCAACCCCGATATCCCCGTCTTTGGAAGTCTAGTCCAACACGAGAGAAGCGCGTTTGACTACACGACCACTGAAACGGGTGATACATAACGTTAAAGTTGCTTTTATAATAATTTAATGTTACGGAAGGTCCCGACCAATGTTTATTCTATGATAAATATTTGATAATCAATGGTTACCCCACTTCCCAAAATAATAATGTTAGCAATATTTCAAAACCGTCTTTAACACCCTTAAAACACACATTTTAAATGTCGCCTTTGGAAATGAAACGTTCTCACATTGACCTGGCTTTCCCTACAAATAAAACCACATCTCCCTATAGAAGGACATTAATGGTAGAGGATGGTGACGTGATGTGTACTCGATGGTGAAAATACCAGTTCAAATTACACAATCCGTCATTCCGCGTGGTTTACTTCGCCTTTCATTACAGTTCCATTATTCGAATGGGAACTTTCGCACAAGTAATTCGGTTAGTTGCTGGCTTTACATGGGTTTTTATTTTAAGTTGAAGGAAAATTCTAAGCGGAGTAAAAGATTTGTATTAAAACGACTTGTGTGAAAAATATAATGTAGGCTTACATATTCGTGTACATAACCATAGCCAAACAGGTGGCATGGGTTGGTCGTCTCTTAAACTCGCTACACTAATGCTAATATATAAATTAAAAAATGATTAATTCAAAATTTGGTTATAGTTATTAGTTAATTAGTTCTACCCACATCAATAGTCACGTGGATTAAACATCCAGCTCTTAAGCCCACCGCACATTGGACGCAGGGCAGGCGCAGCATAGGCAGAGGGCAGGCACAGCACAGTAAGAGGTTTCTGCAAGGCACCGCACATTGAACACAGTCTTGGCAGAGGGCAGGCATAGCATAGTAAGAGGTTTCTGCAAGGCACCGCACATTGAACACAGTCTTGGCAGAGGGCAGGCATAGCATAGTAAGAGGTTTCTGCAAGGCACCGCACATTGAACACAGTCCTGGCAGAGGGCAGGCGCAGCACAGGAATAGGTTTTTGCAGGTCACCGCAGATTTTTAACGAGTTAGGGAGCTTTCACCCAGTAGTACAAGAAGACGTGATATGGCGTGTGAATTAGAGGAACTTCTGATAGATTTGGATTCCGAGTCAGACTCTGAATTAAATAATTTAATTTTATTCTACTCTCTTAGTAAAAAAAGAAAAAATACGATTTGGAAAAGTGAGTACATGAAAAAAAGAAAGACCCACGGTGAGTTCATGATATCATCGGAAGTTCCAGACAATGTTTTTAGGGAAGCATACCGATTGGATAGAATTCAGTTTGATGAAGTTCATCATCTCATTGAAAATGACATCACAGGGAAAGAATGTAACGCTCAGGAACCGATTGGAAGTAAAGAAAAACTAGCAGTGTGTTTAAGGTTTCATATAATACTGGATGGTCTTGAACTAATTGAATAAGATGTTCCATCACAATACTCAAAAACTACGTGACAGAGGCGCAGAGGACACAGGAAAACTGTACGTCTACTACAACCAGAGAGAGGCGGGAAAGAGGTGTGAAAGAGTTATCCCTACACTGCACCTGTGCTCTGTCCAATGTGCGGTAACCCATAAGAACACGTGTATTACAGATTTTCCTCTTCCTCGCCTGCCCCTCTGCTGCGCCTGCCCTGCGTCCAATGTGCGGCGGGCCTTATGGTTTGGCTGACTTGCTGGTTGGGGATTCTATTTTTAGTGTGAAACAGTACTTTTATGTAGCTTACATTTTCTATATGATACATTAAAATTCTCTGATATCCATTTCTAGATAACACATGTCCCATTTATGGTAGAACAGATTCCAAATACACGTAAAAGTTTTACCACAGTTCATATTACATCTATAGCTCATTCATAAGAATGTAAAAACGTTGACCAGCTTTTCAAAATCAGAAGTAGCACGACTTCATACATAAATGATAATGCATAGGTATTTATTAAACACATACAAACATAGGAATTTAGTTAAAATTTATATATGTTTGCTGTTTACTATAAATATTAAAACAAAGAAGGATTTAAAACGTTATAAGGAGAAGACGGCTTTCATAACATTAATATTCTAACTACACCAAGGTAAAACCAATAGCTGTTGTTTTTGAACTTTACGTAACTACATAGAGCTCTTAACGAGCACGAGGCTTAGACGTATCAATTCCCCTATTTGTTTTTACTAAAATAACGAGGATAGTTCCATAAACCATGTTAAGTGTATTATTTTTCAAAGGCTCATTCATGCTCCAAATAATAAACACGACTATTTTATTTACTTTGACTAAAATATTTGAGAATACTAAATTATATTTGATGAAAACCATGTAGTAAGCAGCTTATCTCTTATTTATGCACAGTCTTAATTAACTAATGAGCTTAACATTCTATATTCGTACAAAACCAATTTTAATAGCAGAATAAATTCAAACAAATATATTTGCTGGCAGGACTGAGTGAGTGGTTAACACACCTAACTTTGAACAGGAAGAGTGAGACTGGATTCTGACTATTGCACTTAAAATAGTTTTATAAAAATTCTATTTTTTTACATTCGATGTTTAAGCTAATGATATTAAAGCTCTTTAAATATTTTCTACCTTAATCATGTTAAGTTGATGATAATAAGTGTTAACATTATAACGCATGTATAAAGATAATTATAATAATACAACCACAGCCAACTCTTGCACTTGGTAACTATTTAAATCCTGAATTTAAAAAAATAAATTCAGGATTAAAAAATAAACCTAAAACAACATACTCCCGGTTTTAGTGGCGATAACCCTCTCCCCTTCTTTTTTTTGTGTTTACAGATGGGGCATTTGACCGGATCTGAACGTTTACCAGGATATACCTTGGAGGTTGTATGCACGTCATATCCGCATTGAGATGATGTAATAATAATAATATTATTATTATTTAGCACCACGTCTTACTACCCGTTTGGGTTGATGTAATAATAATAATGTACGATTATGAAGATGTGAAGCCAATGGATTTCTTAAGCCTAACTTAAGCCTAATTAACTAGATCATGGACACCATAGTAACTAAACACCTTTTGGCAAAAATACTTATGGTATCGCTGGGAATTGTATCCGGGACCTCTAGATCAATATACATGGGCGCTGACCACTAGACCAAGAAGCAGGCTCTCAACTCATAAATAATTAATTATCAGTATGAAAATCGTTTAAGCTGATGCAGGTTTACTATTTAAGCTTAGCAAAATTGTAAGTAACCTATTTTTACATCTCGCCCCCTTCTTTTCAAAGTTCGCTAGTTTGTTAGTTTTAGAACTATTAAAGTGGATATTGATGCGTTAGCTCAACATAATTACAGAAATAACTTAACAACCAAACTCCACATCATTAATTTACCACTAAACTGAATGCATTATAACAAAAAAATATAAACGTTTAGTTACAGTGTTTATTTTCAATGGCAACCTAATGAAGGAAGGTAAACATCTTTATGTTAACCATGTGTCTTAAGATTAGGATTTGAATTCTAGATTCGGAGTTTGTAGGTAAAATGAAGATTCGGATTTGTAAAACAGTGTAGTCGACCCATTTTTATTTTATGTGTCCGACACACGAAGTTGTGAAATATGTCAACATTCATTTATTATTCATTGGTACGCTTAAAATTTTACTGTTTAAATTGGTAAATTATTGCATGCATAAACTACTTTTAAATCCAAATTCACGATAGTAAAATCCATTACATATGTTGTGTCCAATCAGCAGCAAATTAAAAAAGTTTTAAACGTTAAATACCATTCAAATGATTTTTTTTTATCAGTTCAGACGAATTGCTGAATATACAAAATAATTTAGAAAGCCGTATACACTTTTAAATACCAAACTTTATTTATTTTAAAATTTTGAAAGGAAATGAATAAACAAATTAATCTTTTTGTAGTATTTTTGTGTTTAATATTAAAGTAATTTCGCCCCCTCCCCCCCCCC
>CABFOV010005639.1:0-13210 GCA_902141375.1 Timema poppense
GGCGATCTCGACGTTCTCTAGGGATGGACTGTGACGGCACCAAGGACGAGAAGCGATGCTGCAGGTAAACAACCTCCTCTTAATTCTGTGTTCCTGACCGCCCGTTACCAGAAGCCTAGCTAACTCTTACAGATAGATACCACCACCAACCTGGTACACTGGATGGGCACGTACGATTTCAAAATTGTAGTTATCCTACCTCTTTCGACAGTAATGTATGTGTATTTCCTATTATTTACACTTCTAACCCTTATTCCTTATATTAAGTCGTTAATAAGACCGTGTGTTGGACGTACAAACAAATAATTTCAGAGTCAACTTACACTAATCAAAGAACCTAAAACAAGGATGGTAAGTTTTAAATAAATTCACCAGTATTATTCTGGAAAAGAAAATTAGCCTGTCACTGTAGCTGATAGAATTGTATGATCAATGGGTCATATCCAGGATTGTAATTCATTACCACTTATTATTTTATAAGGACAAACCCAACAATCAATACTTAGACTTATTCTACAGGAGAAAACGTAACAACCAAAACATTATTCATATACATTCCTTGTCTAATGTCAATATTCTTTGTGTAAAAGGTGTCAGCTAAATTTTCTCAATTGATTACATGTTGATTTCTTTTTACTTTCTCATAGTGAGAAAGTACTATGATCGTGAACATTCTATTACTAAATATTATGCAGGATATTGCAATCATAATAATAGCCCCAAAGCGTTTGAGCTGTTTTCGAACTATTTCAAAGTTTCAAAAATCGTTCATCAGTAGACTTATTAAATGAAATTTTGTAGAGAAAAAATGGTAGAGAATTATAAAAAATGTTCAACACTTCACACAAAACTATTTTGAACACAACTGTTATAGGCCTTTTAGAAAAAAATAAGTATATTAAAAATTAATAAGTTATTATTAAACAGCCCTTAATTTTAGAGATAAAGTTAAATTAACTTTATTTTTGGAAGTATGACCAGATAGCATTTAAATATGTATTTTCAACGAAATGCATCAAACTGTTTTGGCTGTAGTTCATAGATAGAGAGAGATACCAAGGGATGAAGACATACAGAGGGATACATATAGACAGACAGACAGACAGACAAAGGAATGCAAACAGATAAAGGGATCCAGGCATACAAAGGGTTAGATAGATGGATTGGTAGAGAGATAAACATATATACATAATTGTAGAACCTAATTTTTGAGTTTGAGGGGATATAAAATGTCATGGTCCCTCTTAATATTGATGTTGAAAAGATTCTTCACTACATTAATTTCTCTATATGAAAAAAAATCTCAAAAATTAAAGTACACTCTGTGCATCGTTTATTATCTCAATATCCCCTGCCCTCCCTTAGATATCCGCTCACCTTTAATTTCGAGAAGTTAGGTTGGGACTGGATCATCGCCCCTACGAAGTACGAGGCCCACGGCTGTTTCGGGGAATGCCCCTATGGGTTCCTGCAGAAATACCCTTACACCCACATCGTCTCCATGGAGGACAAGAGCCCATGCTGCCTTCCCGTTAAGATGTCATCCATCTCCATCCTCCACTTCGACAATCATAGCAACATCCTCCTGAGCACCATCCCAGGCATGGTCGTCGAAACGTGCGGCTGTTTCTAAAATGAAACCACCTCTCAGACGGTTTGGATTCATTCTTGGATATATGATTCATAATATTGCTAAGCTCTCGAATCAAACGATTAAGAAAACATCCTTTCAATAACCCGCCGATCCATTCCTTTCCACCCTCTGGTTCTCTCTGTCAAAAAAGTTCTACTAAGAAAAATAGTTTATCTGGTTTCCTCACCTTCTTTAAATAGCCCTCACCCAAACCCCCACAGTCGATGAGCTCTCATATACAGCCTACACAATCCTTTTATAACGAACAAATGTCTCATATAAAGCCTACACAATCCTTTTATAACGGACAAATGTCTCATCTAAAACCTACACAATCCTTTTATATCGGACAAATTTCTCATCTAAAACCTACAAAATCCTTTTATAACGGACAAATGTCTCATCTAAAACCTACACAATCCTTTTATAACGGACAAATGTCTCATCTAAAACCTACACAATCCTTTTATAACGGACACATTTCTCATCTAAAACATACACACGCCTTTTACTACGAACATATGTCTCATCTAAAGCCTATACACTCCTTTTATAACGGACAGAGGTAAAATTTACACCATACACACTCCTTTTATAAAAATAAGACATATATGAAATAAATAAATCAATCTCTGAGGAGTGTTGACCAACCAGTGGTCCGCGGACCATTACATAAAATATATTGCTAATGGTAACTTTTCATGTAATAAAAATTTCATTTAATTCTTTCTCTCGAGGATAAACTTAAAGAATAAAAATGTCACGTTAAAATTTACTTTGATTAATTTCTTTTGACTATTTCAATATTAGTATTTTCTTAATATATAAAATTGTATTATCTTTGAGAAATTACAGTTGAAGATCGGATGACTTAACGTAAATATACAGGAAAATAGATTATGTAACTTTTATGACTGTCCAAAAAGTTTCTTATCAAAATTCGAATGTACTGCTAAGAATTGAAAATAAAGTTTCAAGGTGAATTTTGATGTTAAATCACTTGCATCAGTGATTTGGCAAAAGCTTCATTTGCACGTGTCCATTTAAAGAGTTTAAAAAACATCTGGGAATTTGTTGTTGTTGGTAAAACCATTTGTACTCTAATCATTTAAAAAAATCTTTACTTTTATAATAAACAATTTCTTAGAACTTTTATGGCGTTATTAATAATTTTAATCTATTTATTGAAGTTTTGCTAGGATCTTATTAATAAAACTTTAATAAAGCGTATGGATAATATTTTGCAGCGATTTAAATATTATAGAAGATCTAAAATGATATTTATTTAAAACAATAATTGTTTTTTCAATAAAATAGAAATACTATATCAGAAATATATACAACTTTAAATATAATTCATGTTTAATATAATTAAACCTATTTTTTCTTAGATGATTGCAGCATCTAATGTATTAAGTGTGATGGACCTTAAATTAGACCGGACTTAAATTTCTAGATAATTATACAACCTCTGAGGGTTATAAAAGGATGAATGATCTTATCTAGGAATAGAAAATGTTTTCTTTGCTTGAATTTAAAAATAAATAAAAATATTCAACAGATCAAACTCAAATTTAATTTGCGCTTTCTAATTTTTTATCTCACAGAAATATCTATTAATCATATCAAATTATGAAAAATAATAATAAAAAACTGCTAAATAATTTTATTCATACCAATCCAATATTTATGATTACTGTTGGTTTAACAGAAAAAAACCCAAAATAAACATATGAGGCTCTCAGTATCGGAATCCCAAGGTTCAAAAAATATTATTTTTGCAGTTGTTAATTTATTTATTTTATAAATGTAAAAAAAATAAATAAATTATTGTTTGTTCTACAAAAAAATGCATTTATACCATTAGATATTCTACTGATTGAAAATATAACCAACATTTTCTTGTATTTTCTTAGAATGTTAATTGTACTCACATTAAAACTGATTAACTAATTAATTAGCTGTGTCAATATTGCCTTGAAAATAAAAAATAATTTGCCTGAACATTGAATTTCGCTTACCAATTTATTCTATATCTTATGATTTTTTGTTTTGTTTCAAAAATAGATTTATGCTCAAATAAACTCACGTACACTCAAATACACTCAAGTATACGCAAGTAAACTACTTACTCCCTTCAAGTGAAATATATTTCATATCTATAATTTAAAATACATTTATTATATTTGAAATAAAATATATGGATTCATCCACATAGAAGGACATGCGGGAAAATACGTCAGTCTCGTCTTATATAATCTACCAGTAAAGAGGAGGATAGGGTTAAAATCCCGGCTGTGTGTGATGAAAAAGGTTTTTACTAAACTATTTTCAACCCAAATGTAGGTAAATTCCCTTTAAATTCTAATTTTCTCAGCTCTACCATATTAGTATAAAGATGTATATAGAGCCAGGACGGATAGTAAGGTGCAATGTACACATGCTATCGCTCTCTTTATACATATATAAATAAATATATACACATATATATGTAATAATACATAATTAAACCAATATCTTTTTTACCGTCAGAAATATCCAAAGTGACCATGGACCAGAAAAAATCACCTCTGAAAGTCATCCAAAAAGTTCCAGTTAAAAACCCGATCGGGGATTTCATAAGTACATTTATAAAGATGGATGGTCTTAGGACCCTGATACAGTTAGTAGGTCCAAAGCGCTAATAACCCACGGTTATGGTCCGACCACACGATTTAAACAACGAACTCTCAACATCTGGTAGATGATACATATTTAAGGAAGCAATTGAACATGTACAGAGATTCAAACCCTAGACCATAGTTTGCCACTGTTATACAGTATAAGTAATGCAGGTTAATTTTATATTTGAATCACAAATCTCACTTCAAATATGTTAATAGGCTACACATATACTATTTCTAAATATGATAACATGAGCATGTTGATGAAATCCTTAGATACTTACTTTAATTAGCAGGAATATGGGATTGTACTAAGACCATAAAAGAGGAATATGGGATTGTACTAAGACCATGTTTAGTTATAAAAGAGGAATATGGGATTGTACTAAGACCATGTTCAGTTATAAAAGATGAATATGGGATTGTACTAAAGACCATGTTAGTTATAAAAATGAATATGGGATTATACTAAGACCATGTTTAGTTATAAAGGAGGAATATGGGATTGTACTAAGACCATGTTTAGTTATAAAATATGAATATGGGATTATACTAAGACCATGTTTAGTTATAAAATAGGAATATGGGATTGTACTAATACCATGTTTAGTTATAAAAGAGGAATATGGGATTGTACTAAGACCATGTTCAGTTATAAAAGATGAATATGGGATTGTACTAAATGGGATTGTACTAAGACCATGTTTGGTTATAAAAGAGGACTATGGGGTTGTACTAAGACCATGTTTAGTTATAAAAGAGGAGTATGGGATTGTACTAAGACCATTTTTAGTTATAAAAGAGGAATATGGGATTGTACTAATACCATGTTTAGTTATAAAAGAGGAATATGAGATTGTACTAAGACCATGTTTAGTTATAAAAGAGGAGTATGGGATTGTACTAAGACCATGTTTAGTTATAAAAGAGGAATATGGGATTGTACTAAGACCATGTTTGATTATAAAAGAGGACTATGGGGTTGTACTAAGACCATGTTTAGTTATAAAAGAGGAATATGGGATTGTACCAAGATCATGTTTAGTTATAAAAGAGGAATATGGGATTGTATTAAGACCATGTTTAGTTATAAAATAGGAATATTGGATTTTACTAAGATCATGTTTAGTTATAAAAGAGGACTATGGGATTGTACTAAGACCATGTTTAGTTATAAAAGAGGACTATGGGATTGTACTAAGATCATGTTTAGTTATATAAGAGGAATATGGGATTGTACTAAGACCATGTTTGGTTAAAAAAGAGGAATATGGGATTGTACTAAGACCATGTTTAGTTATAAAAGAGGAATATGGGATTGTACTAAGACCATGTTTAGTTATAAAAGAGGAGGTGAAGGAGTCCAACCAACCACCTAATGTGAATCAAATTATAAAATATTGAGTGAATATAAATTATATTTTAACTTATTTTATGATGGCTAAGATATTGTGTTAGAAATACATTTTGGCGTTTTAAACTAAATACATGTTAAGACAAAATCATACAAATTTATCTTATAGTGTATTAAAGCTTTTAAAAAAACTATAAATAAATTATTTATTAACTACCATAACGTTAACTAATTTCTATTTATAAAAATAGAAAAAAATCTAATTTTTCATGAAAAACTCTTTCAGCTACCCATTTTGAAACTCAATACTAAAAGGCCATTTATGAAATATCTAAAATTTTCTAAATTTATCTTAAGCAAACTACCCTTAAATTAATTTACTTTAGTAAAACTATCAAACAATTTTTATTATCATGTAAAATAGTTTCTAAATACCATTTTTTCTCAAATTTTTTAATAATAATTTAAAAAAAGCAGTTTTTTTGTTCAAAAATACGTTATCAGCAAACTACCATATGAGGCATTTTTCTTAAAGAAACTAAAATATATATAATTATTTATAATGTGAAAACATAACAAATACCCATTTTGGATCAACTCGATAGAGCCATTTTTTTAAAATATTCAAGCTTCTAAAAAAAATCAGTAAGAAGGAAACTACTCTTAAGTTAATTTTCCTCCTAAAACAGGTATGTAGTTTTGTGTGTCATGCCAAACATTACCCAGATATTCATTTTAAACAAAATCTCTAGAGTGTTTTTCAAAATATTTCTTATTTTCAACAATTGCCTATCAGTGAACTAACCCTAAGTTAATCAATTTCTTGAAACCCTAAATTATATAAATATCAAGCTCTAACAACTTCCATCAAACAATTCCAGATCTGTATCCAAGGACAAACAAACAAACAGGCAGTTAGACAAACAGACATACATGGGGGCATACAAAATGTTAAAATCAACTTTTTTTTTAGTTTCGGAAAAATACAAAACGTAAATATTCATCATAATTCCGAGATGGAAAATGTTCACTATCAAAATACTTTCTATTTAGATGAGAAAGTAAAAACCACAAAATTAGGCTAAATTTATCCATTGTTCTTTTCTTCATGAATAAAGGCTAAAGTAAAATATATTAAAAGGTTTCAAAGTAAGCTTAATTTCGTGAACTATAACTATAGGGCTATAGTAGAGTTTAATATATTATTAAAATAATTATATAATTAATAAAGTAAATATCTTTTTATTATTTTAACCATAGTGCATAATTTATAAACATCAGATTTTGTACATACACATTGAAAACACAATTAATAAATATGTTAAATTACTAAAAATACAATTGAAATTAAGTAAAGCTGTGCTCTTAAACCCCTTATAAACTAGCGTTAAAAAAACCTTCTTTCTAAGACAATAAAATTAAATAAGAGATATCCATTTGTCATATCAATGAGCTATGAAATGAAGCTCATTGATATATAACTTGTGACAAGTACGTGTCAATTAATCAAGTGATTATTTATAATTAGCTGAAGTAAGGCGTGAGGATATAATTATACAGATATATTTAATGGTTTAAGATATCTGAAAATTCAGATCTTAATAATATTGTCAATGGTGGCGGAACACATTTAACCAGGACAAGCAGTAGGAGACTACTTTATAAATATATTCATATCCTTATTACTCCTAGACTACTCATACCTAGCCTTTGCCTAAAAAAGAGAATGCGTTCATCATTTATATGACGCTGTGACATCATTAAAGTAAAATATATTCTGATCATACTGTGGGTTTGAAGGGTAGTCTAGAACAAATAAATATACTACATTTCAACATTAGGCTTAAGCAAATTACCTATCTATGGTTGTGAGTGCATGTGCACGTGTATTCTAGCTCTATAGTTTAGTTTGCTGGCCAAGACCACATAACAAACAGGTGTCGTACTATACTCAAGGTCATTACTCACTCATATTTTAAGGCAGAGTCTGTGATGGACGTTTGGAAATCGTCAGCTACATATGAGTGATTGTTTAAGTTCACGTGCTCTCAGATAACGCAGCCACCTTCGACTCGGGGAGGTCTTTATGCTGCCATTAGTTAGGAATGTGGTATCGTAAGAAAAGTATCAGAATAAAAATATCGATAAAGTACTAATATCGAAAGAAAAGTATCGGTATCGAAATTTTAATTTTAATTTTTTTTAAAAATTAGCAGTTAATAATAATTTCAAATTTTGAATCATAATTTTATTTTATTTTAATATTTATTTAAATACTAAAAATTATAATGATTGATCTATACAAAAGTTTATTTTGTTTAGTTTGTGATGACCGTGCTCATTAGTCATTAATTAAGGAAGGGGTAAGTAGACTTGTCTCCACTAACCCCGTCAGATGGTCAAGTATCACAATTTTTTGACAATATTTTTTTATGGAAAAACAGCTATGAACTATGATGAGTTAAAAGAGATTTAATGTTAGAGTAGTTTCTTGCTTGCCATGCGGAAAATGAGTGAGAATTGAGAAATATTTTCATTTGTTCTTCCTCCGCGGTCCAACCTATTAAAAATTCAATCCCAACATGAGTGAAAATAAAAAAAGGTTGTTTCTTACGATACCGGAGTGTGAGTACTAATATCAGTAAAAGTATCGAGTTAAAAATACTAATATCGAAAGGAAAATATCGATATTGGTAAGTGTAGAAATTTTCTTCACATCCCTACCAATAGTACAATTGTTATCTTTTAAAAAAAAATATTTATGGAGTCACACGATGTACAAAAAATACCAAGATTGTGCTGCCAATGGTACAAAGAAATTTGTACTATTGAGAGCATAAAGCCCCCCCGTATCGAAGGTGACTGCGTTTTTACGACATAATTTTACACAATTATAGCGGTGAAAATATTCCAAAATTATAGAATGTCCCAAAATTCGATCATCATGGTCGGGACCAGCTATCTTAAAATTCGAATTAACAAGCGTTTAGTGATTGTATAAACTAATCCACTGCACTTCCACAAAAAACAAAAAACAAACAAACATCTTGACATTTACATCTCTCCGGTGAAAATATATCCTTATTTAACATCTTTTCGCGACCCCTCGACTCCCGGTAACGTTGCGACCTCCAGGTTGAGAACTCCTGCCCTCACGGAGAGGATACTATCTCCCTCCCTCTCTCTCTACTCCTCTGTGTCGTCATAGACATCAATGGAGGCAGCTCCGGTGATGTCGAGGAGTTCCGTGGAGGAGAATGTCGCTACCAACTTCTGGGCACCGGCTCGCATTGGGGTGAAACGATGCTCCAGGACTACCAACTCTCCGGCTCGGATATCCCTACAAAACCAACAAGTGGGCTACTCAATACGGGGCTTAGTTAACCTTTCTACCGCGTCTTAATACAGTTACAACTTTTATAGGAAGATACTTTTAGAAACACAAATATATTTTTTGGGGTCATTATTAATAACATTTTACTAAATTATTATTTTTAATTGATAGGTATTAGTATTGTATATCAAAACTAACAGCTGCAAATAACATGACTTGACGTATTAATAAGATGAAAGTATGGATCTAGTCAAATTTCTAGCTGTCAGATCAGGACTTTCTTATGAAAATTGGACTATACCCATCCCGGATATTCGTAATATTTACATTAGTGTGGTTGGTATGAGAAAGGTAGAACAAGAGTAAGTGTACCCACATTTGTGTGAAAGGAGAGTATAAAACAATGGAAGAAAAAACCCAATTTTTAAGGATACCCAGCCGGGATTAGAGCCCCGAACTCTCCATTACTGGCAAACCAGACCATACGAGATTGAAGCTTAACTCGTTTGGCCCCCGGATACATGTTTCACGCGGTATAAGCCGTCAGGCCCGCAATAGACTGAATTCCTTATGAAAGGAATGTTGAGGTTTCAACGTCTACATGCATTAAAAGTCATTTTCTACATGTTATTAATGCAGTTCCCCAACCCCACTATTTCAGCAAATGTGAGTGCATTTCTTATAAAACTACCCTACACAATGGCTTTAGTTTATACCTTTAATGACCTGGGTGTTAAACGTAATATGAAATCAATCCATTTTACTGGGTGAAAAGTTTGATTAAATTTAAAAAAAAACTTAACAAAATATTTTCTAATCTTTATTTTTGAGCGGCGAGGTTTCCAATCGGCTGTCGGCTATCTTTTCTTGAACTATTCACAACTCAAACGTAATGA
Source organism: Timema poppense (assembly GCA_902141375.1). Classification (NCBI taxonomy): domain Eukaryota; kingdom Metazoa; phylum Arthropoda; class Insecta; order Phasmatodea; family Timematidae; genus Timema; species Timema poppense. Next base: position 9,881 of record CABFOV010005639.1, read on the forward strand.
TTTAATCAAATTTTACTTGGTAACCAATTGAAAGTCTATTATTCGACTACCTTTTTCTAGGGTGACAAAATCTCACAAGAGATTGAAATGCCAATGACATATAGAGGTTCAAAACCAGGTCTGTTTTGCTGAGAGTTGTTTTTCCGAAACTGTTGTGTTCACTTTCACCCCACAAATTCAACTACATTCGTTCTAAACTCAATCTTCCTCATTCCTAGCCCCTTAGTTTAAATACGCGGATCACCCTAAAGGGTATTAATACGCAGTACCCTTAAATAAATCCAGTTAATAAAGCAAATCACTGTTATTCAACATTTTCACCTACCTGTAAGGAATAGTTTTATTTCTGGTGACACCAGGCCCTTCATATTTAAACTGGCATTTGGTCAGTGTTATTTTCAAAGGGTTGGTAAAACTGAATTTCACAACTGTAGGTTGGTTCACGGGTAAGCTCTCGGATACCTGCATGCAACATTCAAACAAATATATTTCTCATTATGAATTGGCAAAGATAAAATTTCAACGCTTTATAAAAGTGTAATTTTAATATTCCACCAATTTGATAGGCCTTTAGAGGTTTGTCCTCTTACATATAAAAGCCTAGTGCTTAGGATGGTCCATTTATGTAGTTTTATTTTGTGTGTTTAAATTATTTCACTTTCGGAAGAAAAATAATTATTTCTCTGCACGAATTTCAAATCAACTTAAATATATAATTTATATAATTCGCCACTGTGAAGGGAAATATTTCATTATGACTAATGGTCAATTTTAGACTGGGACCCTTGGTTCAAACGGGGTACATGAAATAATAGAGAAAGCAAGACTGAGATGGTATGGGCATGTAATGAGGATAGTTGGAGTACATGAGATAGTAGAGGAAGCAAGACTGAGATGGTATGGACATGTAATGGGGATGGAAAATAGAAGATGTCAGAGACAATTATCTAAATGAAGTGTGTAGGAAAAATACCGCATAAGAGACCAAGGTAAAAATGAGAGGAGCAGATAACAGAAATGGTGCAAATGACAGGAAAATAATAGAAGCAATTAAAGGAGGAAGAATAGTAGAAGGACAGAGGAAGATGGAGGCATTTTACCGAATTGACCCAACCATGGGATGGTAAGAGATGATGATGATGACCCTTGTTTCAGTAGTTAAATGCACAATAAATTGAGATAATAAAATGTAAAAATTGGTTTAGAAATGGCAAGTTAAGAAGTTAAGAGAAATTAACAAATTGGAGATAATATAGTCTTTACTTTGATATCCAACTTTGGTTTGATGATCTGAAAATCATCTTCTTCACCCCAAGTCTCATTCGTATCAGTAACTGTTGCCAAGGCATAGATCTTCATGTTGCAGTATTCTACCAACTTGTCCAAATAGTCTTCTGGTTTAACCGTGAGTTTCAGCAACTCCTCTAGGAAAACAAACAGAAAAACCAAACAGTGGGTTATTTTTAAATCATGAATAATCAAAAAAGGTTTCTTTAGAATTTTTATATCGTTATATTTTTTAAAACTAAACGATAGAGACAAATGTGGTCAATGTCGCCATAGTATAATTTATCAACTACATCTAAGTTAGTTAATTTAGAATCCCAATGACGTGCTAACATCAACTGGCTTACGGAAGATTCAGAGGTTTGATGCTAACTCCTTCATGGTATTAAGTTAATTATCGGGTGTTGTGTTTGTTCGAGAGTATAGTTTAATTGTGAGCCATTCGCGTTCATAAAGTGCACGTTAAATACCCCAAATAACATAACCAATTCGTACAAATCCACTGTTACTTGTAAGACCATGGCAATTGAAGTAACCACCTTGGACAAGTACCCTGTTACTTGTAAGACCACGGTAATTGAAGTAACCACCTTGGACAAGTCCCCTGTTACTTGTAACACCACGGTAGTTGAAGTAACCACCTCGGACAAGTCCCCTGCTACTCGTAAGACCACGGTAGTTTAAAGTCCCACTCACTCGATTTAGGCTGCACTCGGGCAAGTCCCCTGCTACTCGTAAGGCCACGGTAGTTTAAAGTCCAACTCACTCGATTTAGGCTGCACTTGGAAGTCCCCTGCTACTCGTAAGACCACGGTAGTTTAAAGTCCCACTCACTCGATTTAGGCTGCACTCGGGCAAGTCCCCTGCTACTCGTAAGGCCACAGTAGTTTAAAGTCCCACTCACTCGATTTAGGCTGCACTCGGGCAAGTCCCCTGCTACTCGTAAGACCACGGTAGTTTAAAGTCCCTCTCACTCGATTTAGGCTGCACTTGGAAGTCCCCTGTTACTCGTAAGACCACGGTAGTTGAAGTAACCACCTCAGACAAGTCCCCTGCTACTCGTAAGACCACGGTAGTTTCAAGTCCCCTGCTACTCGTAAGACCACGGTAGTTTCAAGTCCCCCTCACTCGATTTAGGCTGTACTTGGAAGTCCCCTGCTACTCGTAAGACCACGGTAGTTTAAAGTCCCTCTCACTCGATTTAGGCTGCACTTGGAAGTCCCCTGCTACTCGTAAGACCACGGTAGTTTAAAGTCCAACTCACTCGATTTAGGCTGCACTTGGAAGTCCCCTGTTACTCGTAAGACCACGGTAGTTGAAGTAACCACCTCGGACAAGTCCCCTGCTACTCGTAAGACCACGGTAGTTTCAAGTTCCTCTCACTCGATTTAGGCTGCACTTGGAAGTCCCCTGCTACTCGTAAGACCACGGTAGTTGAAGTAACCACCTCGGACAAGTCCCCTGCTACTCGTAAGACCACGGTAGTTTAAAGTCCCTCTCACTCGATTTAGGCTGCACTCGGGCAAGTCCCCTGCTACTCGTAAGACCACGGTAGTTTAAAGTCCCACTCACTCGATTTAGGCTGCACTTGGAAGTCCCCTGATGCCTTCTTGATAAGGTGCGCCTTTATCCCGGTGTAGTACACGCTGGCAGCGGACAAGATGGCCTTGACAGTCTTCACGGAGTTGGACTTGTTCTGTGAACACAGGAACAACGCTTAGAAGGCCTTCGTACTCCACTCTGTTCGTATTGTCAGAGGCTTAGGGCCGTAATCACAATCTAGTGTCGGGAGCCAACCAATCGTCCGGTATTCGAATAGCAAGTAGCTACAGTAGCCCCATGGCTTCTTTGGTGCTGACTGACAGCTCACAGCTCACTTCTGACAGTCAACATTTAGGTAAATACCTAAATTTTGGACTGTCAAAAGTGACAGCTGATAAACACATGTTTTTGCAGATCATATAGTTCGGCGTAGAGATACATAATTTGGTTTGGTAACTTTTCAAAGCTGTCAGTCAGCACCAAAGAAGCCATGGGGCTACT